>ML685868.1:2762362-2833152 GCA_007922175.1 Pelusios castaneus
GAAAGAAAGAAAGAAAGAAAGAAAGAAAGAAAGAAAGAAAGAAAGAACTACACTTGAAGAAAATTTATTTTCACCATCTCTCAATATTATTTGTACTAAGTGTAGCTATGGAAAGGTATGGGAGCAGAATTGGAGGGTCAGCAAAGAAGTTGTCCAGGCCAGTACTTCTAACGTAGAAAAGGTCCACAAGAAACTTAATAGCTTAAGATCTAAAGCAAGGAATAAAAAGGTAACTAACTATAAGATCTCCTCAAAAAACATATCTAATTGGCAGTTTCTAAAGGTAGTTGCATGCAAACTAAGTTGCAGAATATACTCTTTCCCCTTGTGCTAACATTCCTTTTATTTCCTCTCTCATCCAAATGTCTCATTAGGCTAACGTTATCTGTTCTGCGTTTCCAGACAAGCAGCTTACTTCCTACAGCTTAAGTGTTTGCTGAAGAAAATTATACTACAAATGTTGTACTTCAAATAATTTCCAACTGGCAATTGTTCTGTTCTAGACAAAGACTGCTTGCTAACATAGAATGTGTCATATGACCGTAGTAAAAGAGATCCTATTAAAACATTTATTTACTTATTCAGCTAAAATGCTGAAACTAGATACTTACTATAGAAAAAAGTTGGATTCATCCACTAAAAGATATCAGATGTATTAGATCTCAGTACATTTCTGCAGCCTTTTTCCCCATACAGCATTTTCTTTTGCAGCATTAGCCATTTTACTGTTCTTAGCCCAACATATTAGAAATGTGTAAAAATCTTAATGCAGTAGTTTAAGCAGTCCATCTTATTACTTCATCTCTAATTCAATTTAACTTAGCATAACTTAATACCAACATTACTTGGAAAAATGCATGTGGGGAAATTCTAAACTTTAGACCAAGAAGCTCTTCGTATATGTACTTATCACCAGCCAAATGTTGCAAGGGCAAGTCTTCATGATTGGGTGATTTTCTGAAAGAAAAAAAGCCACGGAATACATTTTGGTTCTCTATTACTAGAGTAGGTTTTAGCCATGGCACTTATAGTACAGACACATTTGGGGAAGATGGGGAGGAAGGGACACACAAGCACAGTAACAGGATCTTAAAAAAAAATGTGCATAGAGACACAAGAGTTTCAAAAACAATCCTTGCATACCCCGATTTTCTACTTTGACAAGGGAGGGATGGGCATCACTGTTACCAGACTAAGAAAGCCTAACAGTCACTGAAGAATAATTTTCTTGGACACAGCTGATATTTAAAATACTGTACAATTATTGTGCTCCACTGTAACTGGATGAGGCTTTCAATGCAACAATTATAATTGCATTTAATTATTTAATCCAGAGTCTTCAGGAAGTTGCTTTTTTTTGCCTTAAACTGCAAAATTCTAAATGAAAAAAAATCATAGGCTGTTAAGGAAAGCTATAAAATGTCTTAAGAGCAAAAAAACCCAACAATTTTGTCTTGCTGTCCAATTTCTGTTCTCAGAGGACATATCTGCCATTGTATAGAGGCAGCTAGAAGAGGCATTTAGGCTATGTCTACACTGGCAAGTTAGGTCAATTTAAGGAGGCTTAAATCGACCTAACTTAAGCCCTGTCCACACCAGGCTTACATTAGGTTGACTTAAGAAAATCCTTAAGTCAACTTAATAAGGACCACTCATTAGATCAATTTAAGCCTACTTAGGCTGACAACCCTTCCTTAGGTCGACCTAAGCCCAGTGTGGACGTTTAAGTCCACTTTGTTAAGTCGACCTAAGGGCAGTTAGGTCGACTTAAAGTGGACTAAGTCAACAATGTGTCGCCACTTTAAGTTGATTTAATAAGGTCCATTTTAAGTCGACTTAAAATCGACATTAAGGGGACTTAGTCAACCTAACTTTTCCTAGTGTAGATATAGCCTTAGAGTTTCTGGAGAATTGGGTCCTCAGGCCAAGGAAGACAGATTGATCTGTCAGAGAGCAAAACCAGACAGAAAACTGGCAAGGAAGGAAGGAGGTGGCAACAGTAAGAGAAATGTCCCAGAAAATGTCTTCCTAGGTTCTCCACAACAAAAACAGGTATTCTCTTACTGTGGCAGCCACTACTGATGGATGTGCCCCTAACTGGCCAGGTTTATTCAGATACAAAGCTCTAGCTGCCTTTATCCAATGAACAAAGAGCACCTGATTCCCAAGTAGAGGAACAATTATGCTGCATAAAATAGTAGCAGTCTTTTACACAGTGTGGATAATTTAGCAATAAAATGAAAATGACCCTGCTCCTCTTTCTATATTCATTGGCATGCAGGTTAGTAGAGCTACAAGAGAAATGGCACTTAAGTACAAAACTTACCTCTGACCTTCCTCTACAAAGTAAAGAGACGTTACTCCACTGTCCTTTCCAGTTCCTTCTGTAAAGCACTTGGCCAGCGACGTTCTTAGGTCAACAAGCTCTTCTTTACTTAATTTCTAGAAGTTGCAGTTGAAAGGAAAATGTGATTATTACATTGAGAGGCACACATCTTGTATAGGGAAATGCCTAGGAACAAAAACAAACAATTCCAATTACTGTATTCTTTTGTAGGGGACATTAAACTGACAACTTGGGTTGTCATGTGACTGCAAGTGTTGTTAACTAGTGGGACCTCCTTATTCCAGCATGCTCTCTGTAACAGGCCCCAGACCCTCCTCTGTACATTCTCCCAGATTCAGTAAGGGAATGCATGCTAGTTATTAGACTTTTCTGCTCCACCCTCACTCCTATCTGCTATTCCTCACATACTTGCTCTTCTCGTCACCCCCTCTAGTCTTCTGCCTCCCCTACACCCTCACGCCTTCTGCTCTTAATGCCTTTCCTCGGTTCGTCTCTTCCGCAACCCTGTGTATTTGAATCAAGCTACCTCGGCACCAGTGGTGGGGGGCACTGAGAGTATTGATTATTACATGCCCCCTGGAAGCCAAGAAGAGCTGGTCCAAGATAAAGAATGCTCAAAAGCTGTGGGAATCCATACATTCAGTCCAGGTGACATGCAAGAGCTATATGAAGCTAGATTATATTCAGTACTGATAGAACCTTCAAAGCATATGTGAACAGAGATTTTTCAGAGGCTTGCAAGCTGGACAATTTTGAGCAAATTATCACAGCTGACAAAGAACACTTCCTTGATTCCAGGGAAAACCTCTGCCAAATTTCAAAACCGTACTCCAATGCATGTCAACTCTGGAGTGTGTCAATGAAAACAGTTTTAATTTTTTTTTTTCCTTTTTTAAAAAAATCATGGGTAAAAACTTTTTTTTCCTAGCTTAGTTTTTTGGAAGTGGCTGAACCATTTTAGCTGAAACTTAAAAAAAAGTTACTCTGAAGCAGACACATGGCATAGAAAATTTCAGCCCAAACCATTTAACCATGACAAAAGTTAGAAAGCTACTAATTATAGGGTCTTTTAGGGTTGCACAATGCTGCTCAATAACTGTAGATGTTGCTACCTGTAATACACCTATACATAATGACCATGTATGCTTTCCCTATAGAGAGCATGCTTTTGTAATTAAGAGGTAGAATGGTTATGAAAACATATACTATGGCCTACCAATAATTATTAGATGAAATATGAACAATATCGTACAATCAGAGAACTTTGCTTGAGAATCAGTTAATTCACTAAACAGGAGTCCATTGCATTCAGGGTTTTTTTTTCCTTTACATTATAAAGCAGCAGTACCTGAGGATTAAAATAAACAATTGCCATGATATGACCATTTTTGCTGGTGCGAACCGTGAGCTGTTTCCAGTGACCTTCGTAGGTTTCTGGGCTGTACACAGAGTAAGGGGTTGACCTGCAATTTTCAAAAGCTCAGTTACTGAATAGAGGAGAAACTTCTGCATGTTTAATAATTCAGATAAGTAAAACCAATCCACCATTCAATAAGTCTTCTCTCTTTTGTTGTTAGCCTGCTCATAGACTCAATCTATGGAGGAGGCTGCTGCTCCCTTTTTCAATCCTTTAGTAACCATTCACTCGAAGCATCTATACACCTATCACAATATCCTAAGGCTAAATCGCAAATCCAGGCCTTGGTCATCTCTCCCCTAATGAACTCAACTTCCTCCTCCTCCTAGGTTTTCATGATTCTTACCTAACTCCTTTCACTTAATCAAACACACAGATAAAAGTATCTTCTTTCACAACATTTCGATCCCATCATTGCCCTTTCAAGTCTCTTATTTTTCCCTTCAGCATCCAACCAACATTTCCATTCTCATTTCTTCAAAATCCTCTTTTTGCCCTTTTCCTAACTGTTCCTTACTCGGGAGTCTCCTGTCTTCATCTTTGCGCCTTCCTTCAAGCTGACCGTACATAAGGAGAAGTCCCACATTTTCCTGTATACCAAAACTATGGTTCTCTATGATTCAGCTTCCTCTTTAAAACACTTTTCTCCATAAAACCTTTCAACAATAATCCACCAATTGCAATGAGAACATGAGGACATTTTAAAAAGAAAATATTTGCACTATTTTGAGAAGGGACCATTTGATTTAGTATTGCCTGTCCATCTTAGATGCTAAATACCTTAAAGCAGTAACTCATCTCCCTGCTCACTCCATTGACGACTAGTTAATAGCGGTGCTCAAACAAATGAATAACAAATACAGCTTCAAAGAGAAACTGCAGAATTGGAATTTATATGCAAATTCAACTCCTTTGCCTCAGGGTTAAACAGGGACTACAGATTTTATTCTCATTACAATAGGTGATTTGACCTCACCTACCTCTATGTGCTGTTCCCCAGTACTCGAATCCCAACCCCTATTCTGATTTGCTGTTACAGTCTGCCCTGATCCTGTGTCTCACACTTCCCTGCATTTAATTTCCTCCCATTCTGTAAATTCCCCATCTTCAAAGCATCTGACAAAGTGGGATTTTCTCCCACAAAAGTTCATGTGAGAAATAAATTTGTTAGTTTTAGAAGTGCCACAGGAGGACTCCTTGTTTGTTCTTCTCCTCTATGTATTTTTCAGTGTCTTCCGCACTGTGCTAGCTCTAAGAGTAAATAAAAACTAAACAAATGACGTGATGAGCCATGTGTAAAAATGAAGCATAAGGCATTAATACAAAACAGGACCAATTTACTTAAGTTTCGGTTCTCAAAATAATTATCCATCTCTACAGAATGATTTATTTTGTACACATTTCCAAACATTTAAAACAGCCAAACCCTTTTAGGGTAAGCCGTTCAAACTAATTTAGTTCTCACCTTATGTAGTCTTGAAAAGACTTCACTACCTTTTTGGCAACAGCAGGAATGTGAATAGTGTCAAATGGTTCCACCACAGCACAGCTTCCACCCTTGTATTTGCCAAGGCGACAGCCCACAGTTTTGTCTTCTTGATTTAAACCCACACCAATCAAAAATTCACATTTGTTGCGGTATTCGGTCTACAATTTCAAATAAATAAATTAGTTGAACTATACACATAGGGCCCTATGTATCAACTGCTCCTGTCCTGAAACATCTGTTATAAGCACTAGTCTTAAAATTAAAAATGAATTGTAGTATTAAAGTTTGTTAGAGAATTTATTTCCTTATCAATGGCCTGAGACCTAGTATACCAAATTTCAGCCAATATGGAAATTGCTGAAAGAATGAGTAACAGTGTTAGATTTTGCTATACCCAGGTAACAAAATGCCAAACTCTGGGTTTGCATTAGAGTATTCTGTATTCATTATAGAGAAATTCTGGTTTTGTATTATAGAGTAGTAAGCAAGCCTATGGAGAAAAAGCACAATCTAATATTTTCAATTTTTGTAAGGTTGCAATTTATTTAGAAATAATTTTTTTAACCCCCAGAATAGTTATTTCATTGCAGTCTCCATCCCACAGGTGGCAAATCACAAGCCTCTACACACTTCCCAAGCTACAGTATTCTCACTGGTAAACAGTCCCCCAACCCTCAGCTCAACAAACCTGGTTTACTTTTAAAGTGTATTACACATTATCACTTCATACCCACAAGTTAGATGTTGAGGTACCTGTAATGGTGATGCTTTCACTCCCTCTACTGGGCAACACATTTTATTATACTTCTGCTTCTGTACAAACAGCCAAGGTAACAGTGCTTTGTTGCTGTTTCCTATTTCCCTGCAAAAGTTTAAACAGATTGACAGAAGACAAACCTTTCAATAAATGTATGCATTTAAAGTGGCTGAATCAGGTTAGCTGGCTGTAATACAAAAAAGAACCCAAAAATCCCCAGGATCATTTATAGACATCTGCTTTTATTTTTCTTGTCTGAAAAAGAAGTTATTTAATACCTGAAGAATATTCTTCCACAAAAGTCATCAGTGGCAAATCTAAACCGTATTTACATCTTACTGCTACTAATGCAGGTTTTCCTTAGAAATTAATATTGTACTTTAAAGACTAAATAAAATGTCAGCATTAGGATGGAGAGGATGCTAGAAGAAAATCAGAATGATGTCTGAAGTCCTACATTTCATCACCTACCAGAGTTTACCCCTTATGTAATTGAAAACCTGCTAATTCCAGCTTTTCAGTGGTATAAAAAAAAACCCAAACAAACCTTTATTTCTAACTCTGGTGGCTTATGGAACAACTGTCCTTAAAACCACATCCCTTAAGTTAGCAGGCTCTTTTCAAACAGATCCAGGACTAAAAATATCATATCCTGTAAATTAGAGAAGTGTAATTTTCAAGCTGTGATGCTGAGGGGGTAATGTAAGGTGAAACATTCTTACATGTTAAAAAGAGATTTACTTATACTGTTATAGTTGTGTAGGAAATGGAGAAAGGGTTTACTGGATGTTAGCTGTACTCATCAAAAATTGTATTACATCTCAGAAACATAATTAAAGTACCATTACAAAGAGGAATTACTTTGTCAGTTTCTGCAGCACTTGTTCACACTCTTGCTTCTTCTTTGTCAGCTGTTCTTCATATGGTATATTCCACAAAGGGGTCACCACATCTGCTATCTGTTTACTAAGAGGCTCCTCTTCACTGTCTTTTGCTAAAGCCGGCCGCTTTGCTTCTCTCAGTTCAGTATCTTCCCCTTCTTTCTTTCTCTTTTTCACAATGGGATCAGCTTTAGGCTTTGCAAGCCTAACACTCAAATATCGGCTCTTCCACATGACTCCATGGAGGACTTTCATAGCTTTGTCCCTTTCCTCCTCACTTTTAAATGTAACAAATGCAAAAGTTTGTTTCCCAAAAAGTTTTATCTTATGAGGGTTAAGGCCATATTTGGCAAGAAACTTCTTTACATCATTAAAGCCAATATATTTTGGAAGGTTCTGAATTTCTACTTTATAAATCTCAGATGTAAATAGATCTCCTTTGATATATCTATACATATCAGGGCACCTTGCTGTAGTCTCTGCATGGCTGCTATCTCCTCTGTCTTGTTTAATGTCTGCTTCGCTCACACATTCGACTTTTTCTTCAGAGGCACAGAGAGAATTATTTTCTTCCATCATCCTTTCTCCAGTCCTGTAAAGAGTTCAGTTTCACAGATTTAATAGAAACAAACAGAGTTGATGCCCCTGGCTGCATCTGGGGTTGCGCGCTGGGTAACTTGGGGGTGGGGGTGGGGAGAGGACATAGTGCCGATGAAGCCCCTCTGCTCCAGACTCAGACACAGCTGGGACACAATAACACCAACCATATAAGGATGTTCCCCCGGTTTCAGGAAGCAAAGTAGATAACAAGCCTTGAAAGTACCAGTGGAAATCCGTCAAAGTTTGCTCTCTAAGAGAAGGGGGAGAGTACTTCCCCCGCTTACAAGGAGAAAAGTATTGAAGTAAAGAACCTGTCTATATAAGGGTCACTGCAACAGGGGTGGGGTGTGCATGATTTGAGACCTGCCTGCTTGAGATCTCAAATAAACCTTAGAGTGCTTCTCCGCCCTGGTGTGGTTATTGGTGCTGCGCACTCCGGGCAACGAACCCCAAACTGTTGCTAGCCCCGGCCGGTCCTCGGGCATCCCACCTGCAACACACTTTTAAAGACTAACACATTTATTGATCGCCTCTTTAAAAGTGCCGCAGGACTCTGTTTGTGTCTCTGCAATAGACTAACCTGGCTCCCCCTTGGATCCAGACTAGGTGCAAGGCAGAGATGTAATTAATCCTCCTCGAATGAAGACTCAATTCTAGGTTTGTGTCTGAACTGGAGTGCCCCCCCCCCAACCCCAGCCACACCAGCAGCCCAGCCCCTCCCCCTCCCCCTCTAGCACACACGATGCCGCCCTCCGCCCCACTGCAGCACAGCGCATCCTGCTCTCGTGTCTCCAGCTGCGGGGCCGCCGCCCGCCCACCCAGCAGCGTCCCGCGCACTGAGACCCGCGCCAGGAAGGTCACTCACCGCCCGCGCGCCGCCTCCCCACAGGCCAGGCCTCAACCGCCTCCCCGCGCGCACAGAACAGAGCACTTGGGGGCGGGGCTATAGGTGGGGGCGTGGCTCTGGCGGTGACGTCACCCGGAGAGCTAACATCCCCCCCGGGGGAAAAACCGCCCCCCCCCCGGCACACTGATTCTGCCACGTGATCCGCCCAGCCAACCCGTCAATAGTAATAACACACGATTACCCCCCGCCACACACGCGCGCGCGCGCTTCCGCAGGCGCCATTTTGGGTCCTAGAGACGCGAGGTGGTCGCCGCCATGCCGCAAAGGCTGATGGGAAACCGCTCGGGAATGGGGTAAAAGCCTTTCCGGAGGAGGAGGGAGGGGTATCGCTGCGCGCGGGCGGGCTGACTGGAGTCGCGTGGCGGCTGCTGTACAGGTGTGGGGGGAGGGGTGTCTCCAAGGCGCCGAGTGGGAGCCGGGGGCCGTGCGCGCGGCCGGGGTTTGGCGCTGTTAAAGGGTGAACGGCCGTTGGCGGCGGTGCCCCGCCCCCTCGATCCCAGCGAGCGGCGCGGCCGCAGGGGAAGGCAGCGGGGAGAGGGGTAAGGAGGAGGCGTTTCCCATCACGCCTTGCGGCAGCGGCGGCGCGGGCTGCGGGAATGAGGTAAAAGCGGGAGGGGGCGGGGGAGCGGCTCACTCACTCCAGGGCCAGGCGGGGAAGTCGCTCGGCACCGAGGCCGCGGCGGGGACAGCGAGCGAGAGGCGAGCGGGTCCGGTCCAGGAGCAGCGCCACCGCCCAGCCCCATGGCGGAGACCAAGGTGAGGAGCCGGGCTTGCCCCGAGCCGCGCGGGGCGCCGGGGGAGCGGAGGTGGAGCCGGGGCGGCCTGGCGCTGAGGGAGAGGCGGAGGCCTGAGCCGTTGGGTGAGGAGCCCGCGGAGCTGCGGGGGAAGGGCGAGCGGCCCGGGGCCGAACGAGCGGGCGAGGCCGACTGAGGCGGGCGGCCTTGTCTTGGCGGGAAAGGCCTGGGCGGCTTCTCCCCAGCACGCCCCGGGGCCTCATCCTCCGCGGCTGGCCGGACACGTGCGGGCCGCGGCATCCCGCGCCGCAGCGGGGTGGGAGGTTCGGGACTCGAGCTGTGGAAGGGGTTCCCCCCGCCGAGCTCCCTTTCCACGCCGCTGGCGGGGCTGGTCGGCCCCGGCTCCGTCCCACGTGCTCCGTCGCGGGGTTTGGAGTGCCCCCTCGCCGCCTCCAACTGCTCGTCGTCACGGCTTTCTGCAGCCAGCCCAGCCGGGGGCGGAAGGAGGGTTCGGTTATCTCCCTGCTGCTGGAGGCCATCGCGTCGGCGAGCCCGGCCTGGGTTCTCCCGGGGATGCTTTCCCCCATCTCCTGGAAACAGGCGGGTCTTGATGCACTGCACTGCAGCACTTCTTCCGTCCTGAAGTTTGTAATACTACGGCTAGACTCCATTTTCGTGTGTGCTGAGATCGCTGGTGACATTCAACAGGTGCCACCGAAAGCTGTGTCGTTGCATCGATGAACTAACCCCTCTTTTTAACTTGTACTCTAGTAACAATTACAACAAAGCAACCCACATTCTGGGCCCTGTTGTGCTATTCGGTGTAGAGAAACAACAGAGTCCTGGGGTACGTTTAAAGACTAACAGATTTATTTATCACATGAGCTTTTGTGGGAGAAAATCCCACTTTGTCAGATGCTTTGAAGATGGGAAACTTACACAACGGGAGGAAATTAAATGCAGGAGAGTGTATGACATAGGATCAGGTCAGGCTGTAACAGCAAATCAAAATAGGTTAGGATTTTGCTGCTACCAGTGACCTTCAGATACCTTCCTCCCAAGTTTGAATCCTAACACCTATTTTGATTTGTTGTTACAGCCTGACCTGATCCTATGTCATTCACTCCCCTGCATTTAATTTTCTCACATTCTGTAAGTTTCCCGTCTTCAAAGCGTCTGACAAAGTGGGATTTTTCTCCCACGAAAGCTCATGCGATAAATAAATCTGTTAGTCTTTAAAAGTGCCACAGGACTCTGTTGTTTTTCTACAATAGACTAACGCAGCTACCCCTTTGAAACCTGATATTTGGTGTAGGTGCACATTTGGTGTAGGTTTAGTGAGAGACAGTACCTGCCCAGGGTTTAGAAATCCAAGATGCTGAAGGTGAGGAAGAACATAATCATTATTTTCATTTTTCATATGAAGAACAGAGATGTGGCTATTAAGGGATTAGAACTAAGGACTCAACATTCTGTGGAAGAGCTGGAATTGAATTAAGACCTCCAGAGTCCCTAGCTAATGTCTAAAAAACTATAAGACCATGCTTTCTCCCTTCCTGTATTACAAAGAAACTGCTAGACTTCTGGAATGTTCTTTTGGCCTCTTCTGGTTTAGAAGAACCGTGTTTCATTTCTCACCTGCTTAAGTGAAAAGTTTCTTAGTGATGCACATAAATTAAATGAAGGCATGAACAAAGACAACATAGCTGCAGGGTAAAGTATTAAACTGGAAGTTCAGTTACATGGGATGCCAACTCTTAAGTAAAGCCACACCTAAAATCTCTAAATTCTCTATTATACATGTGTATTAAAGGGGTACTCTCAATTATTAAAAAATTATGACATCCTTTAAATGGTATGTGCTGACACCTTGGGCTTTCCTTTCTCATTGATAAGATCTTTTCAGTAAGAGAAACTGATCATATGTGCATTGTTGTGATCAGAGGCATTATAACTAAAGTTGATTAAAATGTATGGAAAAATCTTAAATTCACATTGATGTAGAGAAGCTCATGCAATTAATAAATCTGTTAGTCTTTAAAAGTGCCACAAGACTCTGTTGGGTAGCTAATGTTTTAAATAGAATTTTTCAAGAAGGCCACAAAACTTGCGTTGTCTTTCACATACTTATTTAGGCTGTATTAAAAAATGTCCTTTCTCTTATTTTCCAATCAAATATTTTGATACAATTTAATTTAAAAAACAGGGGAGTCCTGTGGCACTGTTAAAGACGAGCAGATTTATTTATCGCATGAGCTTTCATGGGAGAAAAATCCAACTTTGTCAAACACTTTGATTTTAATTTTAAAGTCAGTTTATTAGCCTGATGTTATAGAAGAGCTCTTCTGCCTCAGGTAATATCAATCTGCTTGCTTCCTATTGATACTCAGCTACCAGTTTATATTGCCAATATGAAGTCATACAAGTTGAAAACACTAAGCATGTATCTGAACCCAACATTCACATTACATATCTCACTTTTCTTAAACTTGTGTGCCATGACAATTTCATTGAGGGTTTTTTAAAATCTCTCTGTTGACCATTAATATTTCCTTAAATACCAAACTTGGTCTTAAAATATAAAAACCTTGTTTTTAGTGCACAGTGTCTCGGAACCAAAAACTTAAATGACTAAATAGATATAGCAATCATAGGTCTATTTCCTCAGTTCTCTGGTATCTTATAATGGAGATGATGCTGAAGTCGTGAACTTTAGCATCTAAAGTAACAGTACCTGGAGACACCTGTAATGAATACCCCTTAAAAGCCTTCATTTCTAATAACTGTTCTGTCTGAACTCGGTAAACCTAGGAGGAGGAAGTAGTACTTCAGTAACTTAAAACATAGAATCCAAAACCGGAAACAGAGGAACATTTTTTCCTAGTCTTAAGCTAGCTTGATAATTCTAGGTTTCCAGACAATACTTTAAGCAAGATTTAAAAATATAGTCAGTGTAATATTCAATATGTAATATCTGGCATTGCAAGAATGCCAACATTCTTTTTAACCAGAAACATTGATTCTGTTGTAGCATTATAGGATTGGGTTGTATCTAAAAACCAGATTTAGTGCTATTACTTTAGATCTTTTGATGGTTCATTGGTCAGCTTAATTTTTAAAGGAACCTTGTAGCTATGTTATCTTAGTTACCCTCTCCTGCTAGTATTCTACTAGTGGACAAGTATCTCTCACTTTCTGTAGGCTGAGCTAATTACACAAGCCGTGGGACTCTGTTCATCCGTTCTACCCCACAAGCTCCTTGTATGCCAGCCTCTCATTCTGCTCTGTTTCAGGGACTTCTGTAATTCCACCATCTACTGTAGAACTCTGCATGCTCCCTGTTTCTCCAAATGTGCGTCCTTTCTCTTTCTTCATGTCAGGAATCTACAATATAAAAGGAAGTCTTGATTTTTGTCTTAAAAAAATTAGCACAGTGGTTTGACATCCAAACCAATTTTTTAATGTGTAAAGTAATTTCTAGAAATGTCTGTTCTCACTGTTTCCACACTAACTAAAGTCCTTCTGTATAAACAGTTTGTTTCCTACTTTGAAGTAGGAGATGCATTTCACCTTTGAAATGAATGGGGAATCAAATTTCAGGGAATACTGTAAGGTTAAACACGAGTTTACAACTTCGTTAAAAGAAGAAATTGGAAAATGAATAGATTTATTTTCATAATAGTGAGATATTAGTCTTAATATACATTGAAACTTAATATGGCAGCTTCTGATTTTACCACTGCTTTAAGGCTGTTAATGATGGCTTTGTGTGCGTGACAGAAGTTGCTGAAATCACCAAGCTAAAACCCATGTCTTTGGGCTTGTCCACACAGTACATTCATGCACACCAGCTGGTGTGCAAATTCTTATGCTTTTCAACATGTGGTGCT
The DNA here is from genome assembly GCA_007922175.1 of Pelusios castaneus. Classification (NCBI taxonomy): domain Eukaryota; kingdom Metazoa; phylum Chordata; order Testudines; family Pelomedusidae; genus Pelusios; species Pelusios castaneus. The sequence continues at coordinate 2,775,385 of ML685868.1, forward strand.
CTAGTCTAGCAGGTCTTGTGAACCTTGCTGAAATACACTAAAAGTTCCCTAGTGAACATCAGTATGGTCCTGTTTCAAACATCATCAGCATGTGTTAGGTGGTCTTTAGTGCACCAGCAAGATTTGCACAGCATGTTAATGCACCACACTGTGGTGTGTCCTAGAATTTACAACCCAGCTGGTGTGCACCTCTGCAGTAGGTAGACAAGCCTTTAGGCTGCTGTGTGTGCATTGCTTTGTTGCACTAATATGAAGGAAATTTTTTCTGAGAGAGAAAGTTAATGCTGTCTATTATAAAAGACTGGATAAAATTTAGATAATGTAGAGATTAGAGCCTTATGTTTAACAAAGTTTAAATATTCTGTACTTGGAATATTCAGAGTGATTCCTGAATACCTTCTGTAACATGTTAAATACAGATGCAACCGCTGTAGAACTAACTGTTCTTAAAATTGCATTATTGCAATTGGGTGTTCTTTTCACAGGAAACACATGAGGAACATGACACCTCAACTGAAAATACAGATGATTCTAACCATGATCCTCAATTTGAGCCCATAGTTTCTCTTCCGGAACAAGAGATCAAGACCCTTGAGGAGGATGAGGAAGAACTCTTTAAGATGTAAGTAGAATGGCACTGGTTATGTATCTAAACATTACTTGCTGTTAAGCTTTGAAATACACTAATAAAAGGTAGGGAGGTGGCTTATTGCAGAACACCACGTGGGGCCCACTGGCCTAAGCCATGCAGTATTATTAGAAAGAAAATAGCACATTATATGACTGTCTGTGGTGTTCGGGTTTATTGGAAATTGACACAGTATAATGCAGACCTCAACAAATCTCCCTCACACCTGGGGGCCAGCCCAAAAACATAGGTGCCTCGAAGTGGGAGGCAGTGAAGAGGCCCCCCGCTGCCAAGAGACTGGTGTAATGTGATGAAATCTTGACTCACTAATGATATCCAGTTGATATTGGAGAAGTTTGGATTAGGGGGGGAAAAAAAAGAGCTGTTAGTTTGAATTGTGCAGAAATATTGGGTGTAGGGGTGGATAATCATGTCACAAGATAGGGTCTTTTGGTGTTCTCTCCCTCCTTCCCCCCACTATTCCCCCTGGTCTCGCTCTGAAGGAGTGAAGTATTTATTCCTTAGGTGTGTGGAACATTAGGATCCAGAAACTTGCACACTCCTATGCTGTAAGCTTTATTTACATCAGAAAAGCAGTATGCTTCAAGAATTATTTGTAAATTAGTCTGCTTTTTCTTTACAATTAGGGGATTGGTCCTGTAGCCCTTACAAGAGGGCACAGAAGTCCATCTTGCGAACTGGGAGGGAAGCCAGCCCAGCACTAAAGTTTAAATGAAAAAATTGTAAGACTGAATTCTCTTTGAGTGCAGAGTATTTAATATGTTGGGTTGGAAAACACCCTCCTAATTGGAACTGTTAATGGTATGTGAGGTAGTGGGAGAAATTAACATACCTGGAGGAAGATGCTGGGCAGCTACTTTTGTGTCTCCTTTAACAAGTTTAATTAACAAAACTGCCATGAAAGTAGGCCAACACAGCTGGCTTTGTTTGTGTTTTAGTTGAATCATTGGTTCTAATTTCAGTACACTAATTGCACTCCAAATATACAGAAGAATTGTGTTACTGTCATGCAACTGAAATTCTTTTATCCTATTTATTTATTTATTTATTTATTTATTTATTTATTTATTTTAAAGGCATGAAATTGAATTTTGGATGGAAAAAAAATTCAGTGCTAATATGGTGATGTTTCAGAATTATACATAAATATTCTTTCAGCAAAAGTTTGTCCGGGGCAGTGAAGTTTTCTTTTAATGATTCCTTTCATACGGTGTTCTGTCCTGAAGAAGTACATTGACTACTGATAGCATGGTGCTCAATTTGCTGGCAAAATGTGTCATCTTGTACTCTAATTTGCATGTAATCTCAGAAACCTTTGTAGAGCAGAAGTGTTAGTGACAATTCTGGTTTTATTTCCCCTCTAAGATTCTGTAGAGCTTTTAACTCTCACCTCAGACAGGTGGGTTGAGACATTTTATTTAACATGCATCTGAGGAAAGGTGTTCCTGTATGACGATTCTAATCTCTTGCTCTTTCTTTCTCAAGGCGAGCAAAACTGTTTCGATTTGCATCAGAAAATGATCTTCCGGAGTGGAAAGAACGAGGAACCGGGGATGTAAAACTCCTGAAGCATAAGGAGAAAGGAACAATTCGCCTCCTCATGAGGAGAGATAAAACCCTAAAAATCTGTGCAAATCATTATAGTATGTTTGTTCCATTATCTGCTGTAGCTTCCCTTTGGCTGTCATCTATTTTTATGTGCAACATAGTTATCAAGTCTAAACAGGGTTTATGTACCCTTAAAATGACTTGGAAGAAAAGCCCAGTGGTCTAACGGCAGCAAATGTAGGTGCTGTCTAGGTATCAAGTTTGATACCCTTTTAACTTGCTAATTATGCAGAGTTCCATAATACTGCAGAAAAATATATTTGCACCCTAGTAAATTAAACAGGCATCAAAATACTTTGTTGCATGTTTCAGTTTTGTAATTGTCTCTTGAGATTTGCATCTAGGTTCATGGAGATATAGCGATGTAAAGTATGAAAGTTCTGCGAAGTCTCAAACTTATGTAAAGTAGAAGATGATGCTTCCACTGAAATAATTTGGATGGCTGAGAGGATTGTCTTTAACATGAATTGAGGAAAAAGTGTTTGAACTGAAATCACAGTTTTTGCTGATGGGAGATGTTTGAAGCCACTGAAAAGTGTAACTGGAAATAGAATTGTAGCATTTTCCCCTAAACACTACCTTTGTGTAGAAAATGTTTTTAAATTTAGTATTGGTGTTATAGAGTGCATATTGACTTCATAAGATGAGTTCTAATGTTCAAAATGGCACCCAGATGGTTGCTAAATACTTTTGCAATATAGATATTACTGCATTCTGACGTGTTCTGACAGCCTTCTTCTATATGTTTGTGGACCCTGTGCTTATCAGATAGATCACATATAAAAGGGCCAGGAATTAACAAAAACTAGAATTATGGGTTCATCAAGCTCATGACTTCTGCTTAAACTACAGTTTCTCTAGCTTAGTGCACATGTCCCTGAAAAAGGTAAACAGGTGTAACAAGGCAGTTAAAAATATACTAATCTCTATTGAATACATGTAGAGCTTGTTGTCACAGGATATCAAAACAGAACCTTAAGATGGTGTAAAAGGAGGAGGGAGAAATCACGTAAGTGAAATTATTTTACCCTTTGAAATTATTCAAAGGGTAAGGCTATCTAAATCCATAAGTTTCTTCCTTTCCACTGCTGGTAATCTTAACTATTTGATTTGAGTGGTCTTGTCCCTTCCTTTGAAGCATTTGCTTTGACCACTATCAAAGAAAATACTTTTAGACCACTGGTTTTTCAGGAGCAGAACTTTACATTCTAAAATGGATTAAATAAGAACTGTGCCTCTTCTGTAGTTTGAATAGAAGTGTGTGGCTAGCACTCTGTTTGGCAGCATTGGCCTCCCATTGGAGATTGTGCTGGTATGTGGGACAGAACAATATGAGTAGCACCCATTTTTTTCCTTCCAGTTCAGCTAGAGCAAACTTTAAGGTACTTGTGGGGCTGGTGTGGAATTGTATTTCAAAACAGTCCTACTTGTATATAACAAAGTCCTCTTTCTTTGTAGTTACACCTTTAATGGAGCTGAAGCCTAATGCTGGAAGTGACAGGGCATGGGTCTGGAACACACATGCTGACTTTGCAGACGAAAGCCCTAAACCTGAACTTTTGGCAATCCGGTTTCTAAATGCAGAAAGTGAGTAATGGCACAAGATCAGTTTCTTCTAATATTATAGTATGTACCCTAGTCTAGGCAGTAATCTCAGGCCATTTAATTCTGATTAGTATTCTGCAATAAATGCACTGAAAATAGTTACCACTACCTTTTTGTAGCTCCTGTGGCAGACCACCACAAAGTTGCCTTTTTTTTTTTTTTTTTTTTTTTTTTTTTTTAAAGAATCTATTCCAGCTGGTTAAGTACTCAAAATGGGATGAAAGGGTTAATAGGAATAAAGTCCAAAAAAACTCATTTGCCCATAGAAAACCACCCTAATATTTGCCTATGAGGACTGTTCCTTCTATCTAAATAGTACTGCGACAGAATGAATTAAGCGTGCAACTAGTTGATTAGTAATGCTCAAAATACGTAGTCAGATAGAGCAGCTATGCATTCAGTAGTAGCCAACGTTTGCTTTGACAAATATGCTGATACTCCATTTTCAAGGGAGCTTGTTAGTGTTGCTGAATAACTTCAATGCCATAAAACTTCAGGACTTCATTGTATTCACCTTTCTTCCATTAATTACCTTATTTTCACTTCTTAATGGAGATTCGATTGTGGCATTACAAAGGGGGAAATCACCACCTTGTGTTGTCTTCCATCCAGAACCATCTCCTAAGAATCACACACTCTATTGACTGCTACACTGAACAAGTGCTAGGTGTTAATAGCCACTTGCCTCTTCCTTCTAACATATCAAATGAAATATCCACTAAGTGGAGTGTGACAATCATAATACCCACTGATAAGTAGAACAATAGTAAATCTTTCTAGATTAGTTATTTTAAAAAAGTGATATATTGTTTAGTATAATACTCCCAAAATTAGCATAGTTAGTTGATTCAGAGAGAGGGTGCAAAATTCTGGTTTTCTTCTTTCATGCTCATGATAGGTTTGAGCACTGTGGAGGAATCTTGCTCCTGTTGAAGGGAGTGCCTCATATCTGTGATTAGAACAGGCAGATTTTCACATCTGTTTGTTCAAAATATCAAGCTTTCTAATTTGACTGTGCGGTATTTCCTCTAGGGTAATTCAGGAGAATAAGGTGCTGTGATTTAGGGAATTAAGGGTGAAATTCTTTGTACCTTGGTAGCATCTGAGAACCCCAGCCAGGAGTGGCATGGGACTGTACAAACATAAAATGGAAGACACTCTGCCATAAATATCTTATAGAAGACAAGTAATAAGTTGTAGTGGTTTTGTTAGGAATTCTCCACTTGGAATACCAAATTATGTATTCACTACTAAATAGAGTATGCAAAGACTAAGAATTCAAATGAGAATTAGAAAACAAAATGGCTACCACACACTCTTTCCCTTGCTCACTCCCACTGTGTGCCACCCCTCACCCCAGATGGCTGCTGTGTTAGTGAGCTGTTCGGTGGGTGTTCCGAATCCCCTTCTGCTTGTGATTCAGGTGTGCAAAGAGAATACTGTGGTAGCTCTTGTAAGGGGTGAAGGACTTCTAGATGCAGCTGTTTGCAGTAGCCTGTAACCAGTTAATGGAGCAAATAGTGTGCAACAGGCAAAGACCATCAAAACTGCTGGCTTCTTATCGTGCATCCCAGATAGTTTTCACACTGTATGCTACTAGTCCTGTGCCAGTGGGATAACCAGATTAAAATGTTTGGCTTGACACATAGGAGGAAGGTTTGATGATAGTAAATGAAGATGCCAGCAACATGTTCTGTTGCACAATTTGGATCTGGCAGATCCAGGAGGAACTTGGAGAATGATGGAAAAGTAAAAAGTAGCCCTATCTTAACACACAACAATGTTAGCGAACGCTTTCTTAATCAGACTTTTACTAAAACAAGCCTTCTATTTAAACTCCTGGATACCCTCCAAAACCCATTAACTTGAAAGAATAAGCTTGTATTGAGATTTTAAAGTTATCTCTGATTTGCGGGGGTTGAGGGAGGACTTTCATTGCTTCTTGTATCTGCTGCCTTTCAATAGCAGATAAGAGGGGGTGACAAGCAGACTGGTAATGGATTTCTTTTTTGGATTCATAGACCAAGAATTAAAGTTCAGTTCTGGGTGTGCCAAGTGGGGTGTCTGTGCATGGCGTACTCCCTTTCAAGGAGGCTCTTCTGAAAAGGCAGAAAGAGGGCGCACGTTCTAAAGAGGTTCTAAAAAATTCTGGCTTTGTATCCAGTCTTTGAAAAAAGTGCTTTTTCCTGGGTTGCAATAGTGACCTCAAGTGGCCAGTCAGGCTATCTCAGTTGGGGCTTATCAAATTATCTTTTCTAGTTCCATTTGAAAGTGGCTTGACTGGTTATCTCCTTTGAGTTAGGAGGGATGCTTATTGTAACTGAATTGATAGCAGCCATTATCAAAATGTTCCTATCTTTTGAAATGGAACTTTTATTCAGGACCAGTCATATTGACTTATGTGGTCTTTAAAAGGAATTCTGGTTAGCTTAAACCTGAGCTATGTTACTTGCATCTGTTAACTGATGGCCTCTGTGTGTATGGTTTTTATTTAAACCATACTTTTTGTGCTTAGGAAAAGGACTGACTTTTCAATTTTGGAGACTAAAATTCTCCCTAGAGGTGCAGTATAGACAGTGGTGGTTAAACTTGCCATTTCTCCTTAGCAGTGTCTTGGCAGAATCATCTCTAGGTGTGAGGAAAATAATTGTCCATGGTCCTTAGTCCCTGCCTGGCCTCTCAAACTGTGAACAAGAATATGTGTGATAGGCTTCTAATGTGAGTGCCTTATAGCTTGGGTGTGGATAGAAGTTCATCTTTCTTAAAATGCTGCTTATTAGCAGAAGCTTCAGAGGAAAGCTTGGCAGAAAGCCCACCCAAAGCGCAACATCCACTGCTTTCTTTGTAAAGTATTTAAATAATGAGAAATAATTGAAACCTATACACTTAAGATCACTTGAACTCAGATGAAACCCACGAAGTGCATATTTCTAGACAAAAAGGTAGTAAGACTAAAATGTAGACTTGAGTTTATCTCAGGATCAATGTCTGTTTCAGAACAAATCAATCTAAAGAATAGAGGCATTGTAAATAAGATGATGAAACATTTTATTTCCTTCAAACAGATGCACAGAAATTCAAGGCAAAATTTGAAGAATGCAGGAATGAGGTAGACAAGAGAGCAAAGAAGGGTAAGGTGTTAATCTCCTCTTAGCATTTGAGTGCTTCACCTTTTTTGTGTCCTCCTTTTCAGAGTTTTTAATGGCTATGGTGGGGGTGAGGGAATGTACTTAGCTCACACACTGTAATATTTGATGCCTGTTGGCAGACTCACTCTGTGCCTGACTGCAGTCTTCAGTCCAGGGGCTTTTTCAGTCTGCTAGAGTAATGGTCCAAGATGTTGAGAACACTTTTCTTTGTAGAAGACTGTTGCAATTGCTGCTTGGACATAATTTTCAGGATAGTTAGAAATGCTTTTCATTATTTATCAAGGAAAAGTATAATACATTTGAGTAATGGTTTATCATATTGAATTTTATTTTCCTGCGTCCCCAACTCCAGTTACAGGGTTATATTTTTAAATTAACTTTTAACCTTGTTTCATTTTGTTTAAATTGTAATGTTACTGTTTATTTAATTTGATAGTTTCTCTGACTGCTTCAGTAACACGCACAAAGGAGAGAAAGCGCCCTGAACAAATATCTCCAATTTCCTATAGAGATTAAAATTTAGACTGGAATTCTGAATTACTTTTACTGGTCTGCAGTTCAGATTCTTCAGACAATTTAACTGGTTTAAGCATTCCAGGGAATTGAATTCCTTTATAAATTGTAGTCTTAGTTTTCTTTCACTCAAGCAATGATGTTGGAGTGGAGAGGGAGAGAAGGTTAGAGATCTGAATTACAAGTAACTCCTTATTTGGATAAGTATATTTAGGGAGTTGGAAGCTATAGGTAACCAGCACATCCAGTTACACAAGATAGGCCTTGTCAGTGGTTATCCTGTAGCATCAAAGCAGCATGTTCATGGGGGTACTATCCAGTTCTCAGTAGGTAAGCTATCACCTCGTGTAGTGACTTTTTTTTTTGAAGGGGTGGGAGGAGGAAAGAAATGAGTCTACGTTCATTTGGGATGGATCACCAAGGGAAAGTAAAAGTATGTCATATCAGTATATTGGCAGAGAGTTCAAAAAACACTTCATCCTTATCCTCTCTCTCAAGCCAATTATACTCTACCAAAACAAGTTAACACAGCCTTCCCATTATTAATTAAATCTACCATACTGTGTGCGTAACTCTTCTTCAAAAAATCTCTTAGCAGGCACAGAGAAAAATGATAGTGCTGATAAAGTTGCTGAGAAATTAGAACAGCTTTCTGTAAAAGAAGAGAGCAAAAAATCTGAGAAGAAAGAAGAGACCAAGGAAAAAACTGAAGAAAAGCAATAAATCATCTTGAGCCTCGCGTTTTTTCCTTATTTTTTTTTAATTTTTACAAGGGACTTTATAAAGAACTGAATTCCAACATTCAGGTTTTTTTCTAAGCTTTTGCCCTTTTGAAGATGTCTTCAGAAAATCCATTCCCCAGTCATGAAAATGTACTGTGCTAACTTTCTTTTCCATAGTGGAAACACTTATTTATAGTCATCCAAAAGAGTGAATAAAACAAATTTGAAAACAGCATCAAAGGACAGAACTGAGTTTTCTATACACTTCAAACACTTATGACTACAATTCTGACACTTTGTGTTTACATATTTCAGGGTCTGTATCTTCATATAAGTGATGTAATCAGATTAGATTAAATGCATTTTAATCCTTCCTGTTAGTAAAATTATGCAGACATTTCTTGTATGGTATGTTGTGTCAAATTGGTAGGCTTAAGCAGGCCTCTTACACCAGCTTTGTGTGTGTTTGCTAACTGAAAATTGTTCTTGCTTGAAGGGTACATACAGTTTTCTTTAGCAGACCTGTGTACCTATGCTGGATGGTGGAACTTACAATATTTCTGGCATGATGGCCACTTGTGGCAGACAGTAGCAGAAAAAGGCATATTTTGAATGAGCATTGGGTGTAATTTAACTTAATTTCATGTAAACTCTTTAATTACAAAAATAAGTAGGAAACTACTTTTTAGAAGTCTCACTGACTTTCAAAAACTCTCTTAACCATGCTAAAGGATAAAGAGATCTGTGTGTGTTACAAGCACGTTTTGGTTGTTTTCTATATTGTGGAAAGGACTACAGGTCAGTCATGATGTGCCATTCACTGACTTGTAAGGACCATCTAATTACCGGAGATACCATTAAGTAGACTAAAAAGCAGGGCGGAAACTAATCTTTAATCATTTGCTACATATTTGGGGAGCTCCATAACCAAAGCTTTCCAAGTTATTTGCTGTGTGCCCCCCCCCCTTGCGTGAGTGTAAGAGGGCCTCCTCCTGCTGAAAGTAAATCAGACAAAGCAGATGGCAGAACTCATCGGGACCTCTCTGCAGAAGCCTGTAATAGAGCAGACCAGGGATTTTCAATAAATGGCTCTGTCTTTCTGGCCCAATTCAGGGCAGCATACAGGGAAGAGAATGGTCAGGGAAATCAGTGGTCAGCGATTCAAGGGAAAGCAGCTGATTATGGGCAGAGCTCTCTCTTGCCCCAAACCTCTTTACGTGCTGTTGCTGCTGCCTTAGCCTGGACATCTGTAGGCCCTTGCCCTCTCTCATGCTCCAGATAACTTCATCCCACAGTTTCAAACCCGAAAGAGTATAAGCAGTATCACTTTCTAAATTCTGTACTGATGTGTTCAGAACTTGCAGTTGCGTTACCAGAATCCAAGACTTGAGGAGTGATACAATACTTGCATTGTAGAAAGGTATGAGGACATCCTAATACTGCTTCAAAAATAGTAAATCTAGAATTTGAATATGCAAGCTGGAATGTTATATTAATTCACTCTCAGAATGGGAAGAAGTATTATTGTTCCAGCCGCTCCCTTAACAGTGTTTATTAGCAATGGATCTACCTAATTTCTAACTCCTGATAGAGTTGGAAGACTTAAACCAGGGTCGAAAACACAATGAATACTGTGAAACAGCCTTTTCATGATATTTCATTCAGTAAATGTCTTAACTTTAAGTTTCCTTGAACACAGATGTTGACACAACTATCCATAATACAATTATTTCAAAATAAACTTGATGTAGTCTTTATCAACTTCAGAGGCATGGTGACCACTACTATCTAAAAGAGGGAACTGAATGCTAGTGAAGAGGGTCGAAAAGTCTGCTGACTTTCCTCTGTCTAGACTCCTCATTGTATGAAACTTAAATTTGCCAAGACAAGAAAACTACACGGAAAATGAGCATTAAATATGCTTTAAATCTGCATACATACCTTTCGATGTTGTATATCTGTCAAATCTGGAACTATAAAGAAGGTACTCCATTTTATATTAGAAAAAAATGGCATAAGAATTTCATTTCCTTCCCTTATTACTAGTACAGCAGATTTCCACCAGTATGGTGTATGGGATTTGCCCCTTCCAACAGCCAGATACATTAATCAAATGTTTTTCCCTAAGACCTTTATAAATCAAAACAAATACCGCCATAAGGGATCTCAGTAGTATAATGTATTTGATGTCTCTTTGATTTAAAATAACATTGTATGTTGCCAAATACTTAATTTTACTGTCACCTGAATGTAAAAGCCAAAATGTTACATATCCATGAAAGCCACTGTAGACTTAAATGGATGCTGACAAGCAATGTTTTTAAGTTGTTAAAGGGGAGGTGACGTTTACAAATCTAATTTCAAAATAAAATATACATTAACTTTTTTCATCTAAAAGATTTGCTTTCTTTATTAAACCAACCAAACCCTTGTGTTGGAAATGCAAACAAAATCAATTTGTGCGGCTGCAAAAAAAGCAGGAAATGAACCATTCTAGTTTTACTGTCAAGCCTGACTGATGTTCAAAATTTAATACTCATGTATACTTCATTTTTTAAAATCAGTTAATCCCTATAGGGAGATACTGACAATTTATTTTAATTGTATTTCATTTTGAGTTTGTCACTCACTCATGCATGTATGTTTAGTTTTATTATTGATGGCTTGATATTTTACCTTACTGTTCAGATTAATTGATCCAGGATTATATTTTGTGGGCTATATTCATTCTTACCGAAATTGGTATGATTTTTTTTTTTCCCCCTCTAGGCCTTTGTTGTGCTTATGATTTTAGTCGTCTTATCTCTTCCTCTTTCCCAAATAACACCTCAAACAATTTCTGTAGAAAAGCATTTCAAAGAAAAGATTTGGCTTTTCTAAAAACTAAATTGAAATCCTATTTTAAAAAAAGAAAAGCATCTCAACACATCGGGCAGCTACAAAAAGGAAAACAAGACGTGGTTAAAAAGTGGGTTTTAGCATAATAAAAATAAGGTTCTTGAAAAAGAATCTTGAAGTTTTGTATAGAAAACTTTGTACACTTGTTTTCATAAACTCATTATCTTGCCATGCTCTTAGGATGTCTTGCAGTTTGATTTGCTATTCCCTGTGCCCTTTCATGACAATATTGCTCACTAATGGTAGTTTCAGGTCCTATTGATGGATGTGCTCTGATGTATTCACTAGGTATACATTGGATTTCAGTAGCGTGTATGTAGCATGTATGCTCTGAAGTGAAGACACTCAAAATGACAGTCAAACTTTTTTTTCCCTTGTGCCAGTCTGAAAATATCCCCTGTGCTGAATAAAGGAAACACTTCCTTTTGATGAAAGGGGAAGATCATTGAGGTCCTTACTTTATTTTTTTTAAAAAATATAATTACTTGGGAGATTTTTATAACTGCATATCTAATCTTGTAAGCAAATCTAAAAAACTATAATTAGTGAGATTCTAAAGTGACAGTATAGGCTTGTATAAGTACTTTGATCTTTTTAGGAATAAGCACAGAAGACTTGGAAACTACATATGGTGTAATATACACTGGAATAGTAACTCATTCCTGCAGCTGTAGAGGTATCTAGTTGAATTGTCACATCAAATTGTCAGTTATGAAACTAGGTAGAGAAATGGGAGTAATACAAATTTGCTAAAGTAATTTTTGAAAGCTCAATTGAGAGAAATCAGTGGTTACCTGTATTACACTTATACTTTCAATTCTAGTGAGTAAATTCACAGGATTCCACTTTGTAATCAGCTATTTACTCACTTCAACCCCAGCTTGCTTCCAAGTTTTAATGAAATCTTCAATAAGAATATTGAAGGGGAGGGGAGGATTCTTTAAAAACAATGCATCCAAAAACTACCTTAAGGGCAGTACATAGTTAAATTTGTGACTTATAGAATTCTTGCTTGCCTGGTTTTGCAGAAATTGTTTTCAATATGAACAGATTGGTGAACTTTTTCTTGTTGGGATTCTAATGATCAGCTGTCCAGGAGAATGGAGAGAATTAAGATGTGAAACTAACCTTGTATCCAACTTAGAAGCAACTGAACCCTATACATGAATTATCAACACCTGAAGTGTTTGTATTTAAGATCTACTTAATCCTTAACTTTTTAAAAAATGTCTTGTTTAAATTTGACCTTTAAAGGTTGCATTAATGGGTGTGAATTCTTGTACAAGAGGAAGGTTAAGATTTACTATAAAGTAAATCTTATTCTCTAAGCTGTACATACCTTTAGATAAAACATTACATGTTAGAAAATTGCTAATACTGAGTTTTATAAAGAAGTAAATTATACAAAATTCCTTAAAACATGCTGCTTGAATATACGAAATACTGGATGTTTAAACTGCCACACAGCTCTTTCCTAAAAAAAAAAAAAAAATGTCAATGTGCCATGTTATGTAAGACAGCAACTTTCATTAAAGCAGATGCTTTCCCAACAAACTCCTGCATAGTAAGGGTGATGTATCCTTGTGCAATATAAATTTGAATTTGGGATGTCACTGGGCAACTTTCAGAGCTCTATTCACAGTGCTGATCAGGTATGAAAGTTGCTGGTTGAAACAAGTTGTAAAGGGATAGCCGTGTTAGACTAGTTCAGCAAAACAAACAAGGAGTCTAGTGGCACTTCAAAGACTAACAGATTTATTTATGGCATGAGCTTTCATGGGAGAAAATCCCACTTCATCAGATGCTTGAAGATGGGAAACGTCTGATGGAGTGAGATTTTTCTCCCACGAAAGCTCGTGATAAATAAATCTGTTAGTCTTTAATAGTACCACCAGACACCGTATTTGGTTGAAACAAAACTGCAGTGCAGGGTTGTTGTATTTAATCTGTTTGCTTTAAAAATACAAGTGCTTTTTTCAAAGCAGCGCTGTAGTGGGTCATGTGTTACTCTCCTCCCTGCCCCACAACTCAACATTTAAATTTGCCTAATTTAGAGCTTTCCAGTAGTCACTTAGAAGATGGCTGTTGCATTTTATTGGCGATAGCTGTCCAGGTCAAAATTTAAAAACCTCAGAGCGCTTCTTTAGAATGGTGGGTCTCAACCAACATACCTCTGGGGGATGCAGAGGTGTTCCAGGGATACATTGTCACATCTAGATATTTGCCTAGTTTTACAGCAGGCTATATATATAGAAAACACAAGGAAAATTGGTACAAACTAAAATTTCATACAATGCCTTGTTTATACTGCTTTATATACTATACATTGAAATGTAAGTACCATGTTTATATTTCCATTGATCTATTGTATAAAGGTAAAAATGAGAAATTAAGCAATTTTTCAGTAATGTGCTCTGCCACTTTTGTATTTCTATGTCTGATTTTGTAAGCAAGTAGTTTAAGTGAGGTAACAGGTGGGAGCCTGGGAGACAAACTCTGGAAAGGGATACAGTATGGAATGGTTCAGAATCACTGCTCTAGAAGAGTTGAGGAGTATTCTACCCTGTTCACTACTCCTTCCTTTATTAACAGAATCCAGTAGGTAAGTTATTGCTTAATGGAAAAAAAGCCTTTTGAGTTTTCTGTTATAGTTAAACTTTTTTTATATACCTTTAGCCTAAAAAGGGCTGTAGAATCAAATTCTGTTCTTTTTTTAAAAAAGCTAGCAGAGGTTCAGATTTCATAGCTGTACATGAGAAATTACTGAATTAGAGGCTCCGGAGGGCAGTGCTGTCTGCTGCCATGTAGGCGTCTTGAGTTTTATTCCTTGTCTCTTATCCCCCAGGCTGCTATGGGCTTTGAGGGCTGCAGAGAGAGCCAGCAAGCACATTTCTCTAACACTTCCCTCTACCCAATTAAAATGACACATGCAACTACATTATAATCATATTTGACCAAACGGCTTTAGTTCCACAGTGGGATAGTGGCAGATTGTATGCTTATGCTCTTTGTGTGTGTGTGTGTGTGTGTGTGTGTGTGTAATTTCACTAAAACTAAAGGGAATATCTATACAACTCCACTAAAAGAGTTACTAATTCAGCTGACTGAAGGCTTCAGGAGAAACTTTCACTCAAGAAAGAGGGTTCAGGTGTGCTGGGAGGGCAGGTGAAGTTAATTATTTTTAAGCAGGGGCAAATTCTTTGCAAGCAAGGGTGAGGTTTTTGGTTTGTTTTTTTTTTTGTTTTTTTTTTAAAAGAGCCTGCTCTTGAGCCTACTGGGAAATCAGGTATATATTTGTCATCTTCCACTGGAAACCCTCCCACCTGCCCCAAACTGGGATGTTTAGTTTCTAGCTAGACAGGGACCTGCCCTGATGCTAACCTCTAATCTAGACAAAGGCAAGTATTACAGTCAGTGCTGCACTTTACTCCTGACTGAAGCGAGTAAACTCCACCAATATATTCTGTTGTCTCTATTGCGTTGGGTGCAAATATCTACTGTAAACAATTGTGACTAAATCCTAAATGGACTTGAACCAGTCTCACAGCGACCACCTCTATTCCCCTGTGATACTGGCCTAGTGTAAGTAGGGTGACCAGAAAAACAAGTAGAAATTTTGTAAGGGGGGCTAACAAGGAACCTAGATAAGAGAAAGCTTTATTAGGACTGGCCCTATAAAATCAGGATTGCGGCTCCCCCTAACTGTAATGAGTTGAGCACCTTTAACATAAACCAGCGGAAGCTGCTCTCAGCACCATCCTCTATGTAGATCTGTTTGGCAAACTGTCCTCGGTTACCTTCAATCAATTATTTCTGCCCCTTTCCCCCCCACTTGGATTAAATCTCTAAACCAGTGGTTCTCAACCCCTGTGCCGCCGCACAGCAGCCAGTGTGTTGCGGAGAGAGGAGAAGGCTGGATTTAGCCTGGGGTGGATGGGCTTGTGTGTCCTGCAGAGTCGCAACATTCTGCCAAGTGTGTCGCGACCCGCAGGGGGTTGAGAACCACCGCTTTGAACAACAGACAAGTAAACAACTCCATTCTCCATGAATTAAATCATTCATGCAAAAATTAAACGGCCAGAAAGCTCTTGAACTGCTTCAATGCTAACCCTGGTGATTCCCGGCTTCCTAGTGACTCGCACCTGGATTTATGGGGTTGGTCTTTGTTACAGGCCTTAATCTTGCAAACTGCCCGGCAGAGCCGGGGCTTTCTGGTGCAGCCCTTCCGTGGCGCTCTGGCGGAGCCTTGGTCCCGAGCCCGCAGGAGTGAGGCTGGAGCCTGCTGGGCAGCATCAAGAACTCCTGAATGTCCTCCGGGGAAACAGACCCCCCCAGGCTTCGGCCCTAGAGCAGAGCTACCGATCTCTGCTGAACCCTAAAGGCCGGTTTAAAAAAATCTCGAGCAGGATTTTCCAGGGCGGGGAAGGAATGTGCGTGTCCCGAGCCGTGCACACGCCCGCTGGGCGGTCTGTGTCTGCGGGCTGCGCGCTGCCTCGGCGCCACCTTAAGGGGCTCATTGACATCAGCTGAGTGGGCCGGCCTGTGGGGGTGGGATTTCCTGTGCTGGCGGTCAGCTGTTCCCAGTCCCTCTTTCTCACTCCTTTTCTCTCTGCCTGGTTCCTGCTCTCCCTCTCTCCCCGCCTTGCCTCTGCAGTGGAGGGTCTCCGCCTCTCCCTCCCTGGGGCCCCTCGGACTGGAGGACCCAGTGATGTGGGAGCTACAGGATGCCCAGCAGCACTGGAAAGAGGTTTAAACCCACGAAATACATCCCTGTCTCCACAGCAGCTGCCTTGTTAGTGGGTTCGACTACTTTGTTTTTTGTGTTCACGTAAGTCCAGCTGGCTTCTCTCTCTCGGGTGGGCTGGGCTGGGTCAGGGCTTGCCCCTGCTGGGTTGCCCAGGCAGGAGGGCTCGTGGCTTGATGGCTCCTCCAGGCCCCGCCGCCGCTGCTCCCCCATCCCTCCCTTCAGCTGCAGGGTTTGTCCCCCCCCCCCGAGCAGAGCCCCCCCCGTCCGCTGTGTGCTCCGGCCACTACCGCCCCTCTGCTCCTGTAAGTGCAAACGGGGCCGTGGGTGTGAGAGATGCAGATGCGGAAAGCTTTGGTGCCATTAGGAAGGAAATCGGGGCGCGTTATCTCTGGCTGAGGTCTGGGCACGCTGGAGAGCCAGAAGTAGCCTTTTTGGATGAGGTTTTGGGTGATTCGCTTTTAAGGGGAGGGGGATCCTTCCCAGAGGCCGGGAATTACTGGGGCTGCTTTTTACATAACTGTCCCCGAAGCTTCAGGCTCTAAAATACAGACTTTATGTCTTGGTTTGTGCTCGTTTCTGCTCCTTCCCCCTCCCAGCAAACCTTTATTTTGCTCATTTCTTCTCCCCTCCTCCCATTAGATCCAAAATTATATTCCGGCTCTGAAGATGCTGGCTTGCAGCTCTCCAGTTGTCATATTAATATGGGAGTCGTGTCCTGCTTTAGCTCTGTGTTTTCCTTCTATTTAGGTAAATTTGAGCTATATTGAGTGTTCTCCTTTTTTTGCCTGAAATAGAGCAGTTTGCTTGCGGAGGCCTTGATCTTCTCTTTTTAGGAGAGGTGGCCATGGCTTAATCCAAGTGTGTGTTCCAAAGTGTCTGTGGATTTGTTGTAGCTGAATTAAACGTGCTTTGCTGAATTTTCTAAAGACGACAAGCTTTCTACTTGCATATTGACTAAAAGGTTCATACTTCCTTGCTTTATTTTGGAAATTTAATGTGTGTCCTGTTTTGCCATGGTTGACTTTTAAATTGAGCCGGGAAAGTTCCCATTTAACAATAGAAGTATGTTCTTGTCTCTGTCTACTTTGGATTGACTGCAATAGGCATCTGAATACTGTACTCGCAGCTTGGCATGTTCGTTAGCTTTTTCGAGTAATCTTTATTTCGGATTGCAGAATAATATAGAAATGTTGACTATCTGGTGTTTACAGAAAGAGTTTTTGTCATTGGATCATATCCCTTGACCATAACATTCTTTATTTTTATTACTGCTTTTGATTAGAAGAAATTGCCATCTTTAACATGGCGCTTCCTGGATTGATACTTCCTTGTGACTGGCACTCTAAGACTTGCAACTCACTTTATAGGCCCGTCAGTCATCATTTGAGTCTCTAATTATAGTTGGTGTACACTCAGGCATGAGCCAAAGTTGGTTTATGTGATTGATTTGACTCAGTTATTCCAGACTGATGTGTGGCTTTTAAGAAATCTCTATAGATTTGTGACCTTGAACCTTACATATTAAGTCTCTGTGATGTTCATTTTTAATGAGTGAGGATTTGTGAGGAACAAAGTTTACTATGACTTTTTGCATGAAGTATGCTTGCAACTTAAATGATCTCTGTGTGCTACCATTTTGTTTCACTGTATCGTAAGCAACTGACTTACACAAAGGAATATGACTGACTTTGGCAGGATGAGTATTTATTGGCTTGAATAAGAGACTTTTTTAATGTTGTGCCACGTACTGCAAGAAGATGTTCTTAGTCAATCAAGCTTAATGTTCTATTTATTACACACAGTCTCATTATAGCACTGTCTGCAAAGAGCAAGTACCCTTATTCTTTTGAGAGAATGAGCTGTTTTTAAGGCCACCTTTAATCTATTGTGTACATCTAAATCCAGTTATTTCTGCTCTTCTTGAATACTTCCATTCAGAAGAATGAATTTTAGGCCCCCACTATACTGCAGCTTGAATCTGGCCAGCCACAATTTAAAAAAAACATAAAGCGTAATTGTCTCAGTTGTTAGCAGGCTCCCAGCACACTTTGCTTTCTCTGAGAATAGTTTTAGTCCCAGACACACCTTTCCCTGCTGTTGTAAAGTCTTGGTTATAAGTGGGTGTGAATGGACAGGGCCGTAGCTATGTCCTTGCCAGACAACGCTTGCACAAACAGGTCGGTTAAATAATGATGGTTTTCCATTTTCCACTCACTCTTCAATAAATATTTATCTTGGAATGCAAACAAGCTGACTTGTATTGGATAAGTGGACCAAGTTTCTGTTTTGGCTGCTCCAGCAATACACACTCCTCACATTAGCGACTTGTCTTATGGATTTTGGCAGCATCTCTGCAAGGCGGGGATTGTGGACCAGGTCTTCTCCATTGACTTGAGTGGAACTCTGATTTACACCTGCAGAGGAACTGACCCTAGATGGCCAAATCTTAGCTGGATTGGATTGATGACCATCGTAACATGAATGCACTATCAGGTGGAAAGGATCATTTTTAAGACTTGTCCCCACTTCTCTATTTCCTTATTTTCAACTTTTAATTCTTAAGGGAGACATTCCTGACATGAGCTTGCCCTGGCAAGACTGACCAATTCATAGCAAATATTCTTGTATACTACACCAAGTTAGTGCATAAATCAGTGATAGACTCTACTCAGGATCTTAAGCTTCCTTGTGTTGAGAATCTAGTAATGGAGATAGATGCAGATAAATCTATCACATCCAAGCCACACTTACTGAATTGCTATGTAGAGAATATTTTTCTCTTGGGACTCTGCAAACACTTGTGAGTAACTTTACTTGTGTGAAAAGTGCTGTGGATGCGTATGGGGCCACTCAGATATGTAAATACTGGCAGGTTTATCTGTAAATGTTTTCATTTTCATGAAGAGCTGTTTAAATTTAAAAAATGAAGGCCTATCTAAGCTTTGTAGTAATTGATTTTTATTTTTAGCTTCCATCTGAAAATGTTGTTAAATCATAGCTTGATAGCAATTAAAGACTATTCGAAATACACACTGGTTTTAGCTTTATTTCATGGTGCTGCTAATCAATAGTAGATTTATGCTTCAATTCAGGCAAATTCCATTATGGATTTTTTTTCACTTAAATGTGGAAATCTATGATTATCTTCTTTCTGGGAGAGTTAAATTGGTTAGTAATCAAGAAATTTGACTGAATATTTCATTTCTATGCCCTTAACTTTTCAATGTATATTGCTTCAGTAATAAATATGAGCCATTCAAGAGGTGGTCTAATTCAAAAGACTGATAAAATATAATTAAAGTTAACATTTATTTTAAAATGTGTTAAGTAACTTTGTGTTTTAACCTTCTTTTCCATACATTAAACAAATAATTGCAGCAGGATAATGAAGGGAGAATTGATTCATGGAATTCTAAATGTAAAAACTAGAGTGACTATTCACTGATAGTAGAAATTTTGTTACCTCTTCAAATTGCTGTAACTTTTGGCTGCAGAATAAAATGTTTTTTATTTTTCATGAAGAATGGGGATATAGGCTTCTTACTACAAACTACTGTGATGTAAAAATTGGTATGCTCATTCAGAGAACCAGACTTCTGCCATGAACTCTCACCTCATTATTTATTTTAAATTGCAGTTGTACAATGCAGAGCTTTGTACTGTACTAAAAGTATATGTGGTGTAAATGCATAACTACATACAATGAAGTGTTTCTGTAATGAACACAATGGAAAGAGGAAGATGCTGATCTTATTTTTGCTACTTGCTGCAGTTTCTAGTACTGAATGATTTGGATCTGTGGGTTTTAATCTGATAGCTGTCATATCCAGACAGCTAGAAGTACAGGGCCTTAAACAAAAAAGGTGTGGTGACACACATTAGTGCAGAGCAGTTAAGAAAAACTTTAAGTCCACGCACTGAATAAAAAACATCAGAAATGTCTTGTGATGCCAGTTACTGAAATGGAATGCTAGTTCTAGGGACATCCTGTGATTCAATCAGCTTCAAATCATGGCAAAAACATGAACCTTAATAGAAAGACATTGCAGAAATGGTGACATTCAGATCACAGGAGGCAGCAAAAAATCCCTTGTACAATCAAACTTGTATATTGCTGTTTAAATACGGTTAATGAAATCGGAGAACTTTTAGTAAAGAGAAAAATCAGAAAGTGGAAACTCATTCAATAAATGCCAAAGACAAGACTTCAGCCTGTTTTTTAAAGAGGCAGTAAATGGAATGTAATTATAGGTATATGCCACGGATATGCGGGGCTTGCAATCTGTGACGGATTTTTTTGTGACCATCCCATAGCATTAGACTCGAAGACTAATAGGTGTGTCAGGAGAAAGAAACTGAAGATTGGCTCACAGAAGGAGTGGAAAGAAAACAGTGACTGAGTTAGAGGTGAAGGGGAAATGTGGAGTTCTCTGCCTTTAAAAGCAGCTGAGGGTGTTTAAACTAGTCAATGGCTTAATGTTCTCAGTGAAAGATCCTCTTATAAAATTCACTTCTCCCACAGGTCTGAGAGAGCTTCTCTGTTTAAAAAAGTAGTAAGTGCTTTTTGCAGAAACCTTCTGTTTTCTAACAATCTTCTCGAAAGAATTCATTTGGTTTTCCTCCTTTTTGCCAGTGGCAAATGTTCAAAATTGGGGGTGGGGTTTCCCCTCTTTTCCAAATCTTCCACAAATTTTCACTTGCCTGAAAAAATGGCTTAAGGTGTTCTTGAAATGAAAAATTTCTCTCTCGCTCCAACAGTCAGTGGATGGTGGACTCTTAAAATTTGTGGTTTATTTGTCTCCCTCCAGCAACTTGGCCTCTGCCCAACAATTTACCCCAGAACTCCTTTAGCCGGACCTAGCATTGGATTTCCTTAGCTCAGCTGGGAACGGCCTGAGGTTTTATTGCACGTTTACAGCAGCGTGGGTGGAAGTCTCAGCCATGCTTTGTGTCGTCTTTCTTCTTGGTTAGAAAAGGTGATAGGTGTCGTGTTTTATATACGCGAAGAGGCACGGAAGGCACATCTTACAAATCTAAAAATAAAAAATAATTGTTCCCCACTACCTCCATATCCTTACTGCTTGGGGCCCTGGTCTGCCAGCTGTGTGGAACGAGTGCACTGGGGAGGGTCAGCATCTCTAACTTTGCACAGTACAGCAGGAAGAGGGGACTCCTCTGCTGCCTAACTGACCCCAGAGCAGGAGGAGAGCTGTTACCCCTGATGGGAAGCGGTGCTGGTGCAAACTCTGGTTTGGGGTCTGGGGAGAGGGGTCGGGGTCAGGTTAGAAAGTGATTAGACCCTCTCAGATTGGGTCTGAGCTGGGCCTAAAAACCAGACCTTTTTCTCCAAAGCTAAAAGCACGAGTCTCTACTGCTTGAGTTAAGGCGTCGGATTCTCCAGCTCTGGGGGTGAGTGCGTAACACTCATTCTCTGCAGATCAGCTACGGAGGGAGATCCTACTGAGGTTCCCCAGAGAGGTGCACGCTCATCCTGCAAGCCTGGAGAGTGTTCTGCATAGTTCAAAACTAGATCCAAGCAGCCTCAAACCTGTGCAGTGGATTTATCCACACATCAAGCTGCACCAATTTAACTGAATTGTGTATATATCACATCACACTTTTAGTTAAGGTGGTGCAAACCATTGCATGGACACTTAAGCCTTGTTTTCAGAAGCACTTATGCAGGCAAAACTTTTGTCACTCAGATGGCACTGGGAGGAAAAATAAATCCTCTCTGTTCAACATTGGTTTTGCTGATATACAGGCTTGTGTGGAATGCTCTCCCACCCATGTAACTATTGCCACTCATTTAGATGGTTTTATTATGTTGTGGAGAGACCTCTTGTTGATATAATTTGGCAATTCAAGCCCTCTGACAACACCACATGCTGGTTCAAGTTTTAGGGGTAGACTAGCCCTTTATATTGGGCTAGAACTGGCTCTATCCCTTCATCTTGCAACTGTGAATTTAGTGATGCAAGCTAAACCTGTGTTAGCAAGGCTTAAATCAATTTGAGTATCCACAGCTAAAGCTGCCCCAAATTAAGTAATCTGATATGAAATAACACCTTTCAGGCAACTGTGTGTGTAGATGAACACTATATTTAAAAAACAAAAACCAACCCCAAAAATAAACTTAGTCCTGGAAGGGTTCTTGCTTAATATGAAGTTCAACTTGAAATTAATTCTCCAGCATCATGAGGCATAATGACTAAAGTTCTAGCCTGAGATGATGATAGGAGAGTCATGTGCTTCTGCAAATGGATTATAAGAGTTTTCCATTGTTTATATATCTTCTGAAAGCCTCTTTAGTGGCAGGTTTGTGGTTCTTACATGGAGATTTCCAGGGTCATTCTGTCTGTCTTTCCAACCGGAAAAGGTAAAGTCTTTCAGACGGAAATAATCAAGGTGTCAATTTTCAGGCAGGCCAGCATCTCTGAAAAATGCTTTTTTTTTTTTTTTATCAAGCCAAAGAAGTGCCCTTTTAAAGAGGCAAAATAGCAGCAGTTTTATTGTGGATGTGTAGGGTCGGTAAAAGTAGATTAGCCAGCACTTGCCATGTGAGAGAGAAATGCAGGTAATCTCCATGATAAATTCCATTTACTTAAAGTGTAAATGGTGATTTGTAAGAGAATATAGCGTGGTGGTGTCAGTTCTTGTAGATCCTGTGGCTCTTCCTCATGTGGAGGAAGATCTAAGGTGCTTGGCTCTTTCAGGAGCAGAAATCCATTCATATGCAATAATGAGCAATGTTTATGATCAGAGTTTTATAAACATTTGTGGATTGAGATGGAAATGGACAACATATTAAGACCTCTAAAGATAACAGTTTTAGTCACTGTTGAAATGAGTTTGCAGCACATATTTAGATCCCCCATTGACCAGGGTGACCAAATGCCCTGATTTTTATAGGGGCAGTTCCAATAGTTGGGGCTTTTTCTTACACAGGCGCCTGTTATTCCCTGCTCCCATCCTGATTTTCACATATGCTATCTGGTCACCCTACCAATGACTGTAACAAATTACCATATTAAGTGTTGGCTTTTTTCAGTCCTAAACTGTGTGTAAACAACATTATCCCCATTTTTCAGGGGGGGAGATGTCCAGAGCATAAAAACAGAGGCTTTTCTATGGGGGTGGGGGAGGGAAGGGGGAAAGGAATAACTAATATGGAATAGCTACTAAACTGCAAAAAGGCACTGTCGAATATAATATTCATCCAAGAGTTGGTGTGAAATAGCTGCTAATCTTTAAATACACATCCTAGCCTTTTCACAAAAACTTCCCTGTGAATTTCCTGTGAAGGCATGGGAATGCTTAGGAACGCTAGTCCACATTCACTTTTGAACTATATAAAACCCCTGTTTGGATGCTCCTATTCAGAATTAAATATTTGAAAATGTATTAAGCTACATTGAATTAAAACCACTCTAATTCTGAGTGTGTCCATGTAAATTTACACCATTATTTAATTAATATTAACCTTCTTGAGCGTCCAGGTATACGCAAACCCTCTTCTTGAGCGTCCAGGTGTACGCAAACCCTCTTCTTGAGCGTCCAGGTGTACGCAAACCCTCTAAGAGGGAAAGTGGGGTTAGAACTCTATCTTCCTAAGACTAGGTTTTCTGTCATTTGTAGACACCTTGTGACTTGACCAGACGACTTCATGTGTGCCCTCTTCTTTTAAAAGTGGTCTTTTTTTCTTGTCTGCCACTAACGCATACATGTGGACAGAGAAAAGACTATCCATGAATCTTCTTTCTGTAGCTATTTTTGATGCAGCCCTAACTATGGTATTGGAATGCTAATCATGGATCTAGTTTGAAAAGTTGAAATAGCTAATTTTAGGAAGGTTATTCCAGCATGTTGACTGCAGCTGTGGCTGACCAACATGTGAGATTTATGCCAGTAGCAAGTCCCTTTTATTTTCATAATGAACAGAGCTTAGGAATCTTGAATCATACAGAAATAGAATCAAACAGAAAGAGAGAGAAGAAAACAATGTGCTGTCTGAATTAGATGGCTGTAAGCTTCCAGTGTCTGCACTTAGTTATACCAAAGCAATTTTTTTGCTTAGGGTCTTCTATGGATCCTTGTTTAACTACTATCACATTTGAAAACTTCACTGTGCAGAATTGCAAGGCTCGGTTAGTCTACCTCTGCCCCCGTCATTCAAGGCTTGTCTGCATGGGGCAGTGGCTATTTTTGCTGTTATGTCCTCATATGGACACTATACGTGTCTTTTCAGTGTGTATGGCTAAGTACGTGTGTAGTACCTTTTCCAAGTGACATAATGAAAGACGTGTGTCCATGTAATATTATACCTGTATCTGTTTAAATTCACGCATTAGCTTATACGGAACATTTTCTCATGTAAATAAGGCCTTAACAGTTGAGTGGTAGTATTACATCACTGTAAGGATTTTGTAGCTAAAGGTGGATTTACTGTCCTCTAAGCATGTATCTCTACCGCTTATGGGTAGGGGAATGGAAACATTGTTATGGAACTATGGTACAGCCACCTGAGAGCATGAGCTGCTAATGCAGGGTCTGCAACCTGTGGTTCCAGAGCTGCATGTGGCTCTTTGGCGGCCCCCTTGCGGCTCTGGGTCTTCCCCGCCCCAGGGGACCTTGTGGGCAGTCTGCTCCGGGCCCCCTGCCACTGGGGATCCTGTTCCTGCTTCCAGACTCCCCACCCCCTTCACCAGGGGACCCTGCAGCAGGAGCCCTGGCCCAGCTCCCACCTCCCCCCACCAGAAGGCTACATCCATTTTGGTTCTCAAAGCATTTGGTTATAGAAGGAATTTTTTAAAACAGCGCTGCTTATCTTTCGGGTTGCCGACCCCTGAGACGAACCAGAACAGGAGGGTGGGGAGCCAAGTAGCCCTGATGCAGCAAAATTTTGGTTTTACTGCTCCTGTGTATGTTTTGTGTTTTTTTCTTTTTCCCCCATCAAGCAATACCAGATGAAATTGATTGTAGGCTAGACAATTGGAACTGTTCGTCTCAATCACAATCTTAAATTACACTAAGAAAAAGAACCCAATTTAGTTGTCAGAAAAATATGAAAAAAAAACACACAGTGGCATTTTCTCTCCCCCCCCCCCCCCCAAAGCCTTTCAATCCATATAGCAATAGAGTATTAATACTTTCTCAGAGTGCAGCTAACCTAGATCCAATTAAAAGGAAACCTACTTAGCAATGGGTAAGACATGATTTTAGAACATCTGACTTGGTGTTAATAAAAATAGACTCAGAGGACTAGACAGCAGCATCATGCATGTTACATAAATCTTTAGTTTTGCAATATATATGTCCAGATAGAATATTTCATTAGCCACAGATTGCTCTACTCTTGTATTACTGCAAATAAAATATGCCTACACTAAGGTCACAATTATTGTGAGGAGTAAACGTAGCTGGACTTGAATGTACCCCTCTTATGTAGATATGACCGGGAATGTTGTCATTTCTCCCATGAAAGCTCATGCAATAAATACATTTTAGTCTTTAAAAGTGCCACTGGACTCCTTGTTTGTTTGACTGCCTGTTTACTGGCTGCAGATATCAAATAAAACTTGTATTGGCTCATATTTAGGTATTGGTTACTTTCAATAATAGCTAACTAATGAATTTTTAGATTTCAAATGTGAAACCATTATAAACCGTTCGTGATGTACACTCTCGTGTTCTGAGGCTTCCCCACACCCTGAATGGTACTAGAGACTAGGGACTGCCTCTCAGGCGTTCCAAGGCTAAATCCCTGTACATTAGTTTGAGAACAGCTGTTTATTACTCACTATTTTACAAGACCGTTAATGTTTCATTGTATGAAGTCACATGACTGCAAAATAGTCTATTCTTTTAACCTGGTGTGTGAGGGGCAAATGGAAGCTCTGGAACAACCGCCTATGGCTGAGACAGGAATATTTGATTTTTGTAATGCTCACTATAGAGGGTTTTGTCAGGAGTGCTCAGAGAACTAAGACATTTTTGACAAGTCTGGATGTCATTGTGAAAACTGCAATAATTATGCTCAACAAAACTCTCAGAACAGCTTTTTGTATTTTGCTTTTTCTGAAAGGTCACACTATAAAAGCCGCAAGGACTAAACTAATGGCAAAATTCATTTTGAATGAATTTTTTAATATAGAGCCTAACAAAACAAATTTGATTGCTTAAAGATATGTTCTTCTGTAAATAAAGCCAGTCAAAAAACCTGCCTCCTGTGAGGTTTTTAAAATAAAATTGGCATTTACATTCCCTCTTTCATGTCCATGTCGAATAACCCCTGTAATAGCTATATCAGAATGGCTGAGGTACAGGGAGAGTAGGGAAAACTTGGACATTTGGATAAACAAGGATCACGTACATTTAAAAGAAGCTTTTATTTAATCAGTGTGATGTTTAAAATGGACAAGTTTGGCGTGTTACTTCTTTTCCGTTGGTCTAGTCTGCTGGCTGAAAGAGGCAAGCATGGTTTTGGAAAATCACTGCTTTTTATAGCAAATTCAATGTAAGAAAGTTGTATGGGATTCTTTTCATTTTACCTGTAAAACCTCACTTCCTATTTAAATTATGAGACTGCATTTTGCATGTTTATTTTTCTCTTAAAATTGATTTGCTGTAGCACTGAGACATTCCTAAATATATTATGATCTTAAAATGGTAAAGGCCTTAGTGGCTAATCCTAGTTTGCTGCGTATTGCATCTCAACATGTGATTGGAAGAAGAATGATAGTCTCTTGTTTAGCTCCTTGGAGCCCAATAATACTGAAGTGTAGTACAATATTAGCCAATTGGGCTACGTATGTACATGGAGCACATTCTGTGTCCCAATTGTGCACCTCCTAGGTGATGGAGAAGAGGTTGCATATAGAGTTTTCTACAAGATCTACAATGGCCAAGGGGTCTAAGGCAGTGTTTCTCAACCATTAGTGGACCAGGGAACGCTTAAAGGAAGAGAGCCTGTATTTCTCTGCAGTCTGAATATGTAGAAACCAGTTTCTTTTCTCGCCCCTCTGCATGTGCACTGAGATGTCAGGCCCTCCTTTCATGGGAAACAGAAGAAGAAACTTCCAACAGCAGAAAAACACCCAAACAAAAGCTTCTAAAAATAAGTTTTAGATTTTTGCCTTGTCTGTTTTAATCTTTTAGGCTGCAGTGAAGTCACACTTCCAAACCTTTCTCTGCAACCATGACTGGACTTGCAACTCTTCAAAGAAAACAGAGATTTTCACGTAGTCACAGAATCTTAGGGCTGGAAGGGAGGTCATCTAGTCCAACCTCCTGCTATAAGCAGGACCACTCCCACTAAATCATCCCAGCCAGAGTTTTGTCTAACCGGCCTTAAATATCTCCAAAGATGGCGATTCCGCCACCTCCCTAGGTAACCCATTCCAATGCTTCACCACCCTCCTAGTGAGAAAGTTTTCCTAATATCCAACCTTGACTTCCCCAGCTGTAATTTGAAACCATTGCTCCTTGTTCTGTCCTCTGTTACTACCAAGAACAGCCTAGCTCCCTCCTCTTTGGAGCACCCCTTCAAGTAGTTGAAGGTTGCTATTTAATCCCCCCCCCTCAGTCTTCTCTTCTGCAGATTAAATATGCCTAGTTCCTTCAGTCTCTCCTCGTAAGTATGTACCCCAGCCCCCTGATCATTTTCCTTCCCCTCCGCTGGAGGTTTTTTCCCAAAAACTTCAATGGGATTGTAGCTGTAAGATTAAGGGCATGTCTCTACTACAAGATTAAGTTGAGTGACATCAACATGCAGCCAGCGCAGTGATTTAATTACGTTTTTAATGTCTACGCCATGCTCCTCCTATCAGCTCTGTGCATCCTTGCCAGGAGCACATGCCCTGATTTCACTGATAGCATGGAGCACTGACAGATGGAGCCCCGTCCCCAAGCCTTGTGTTCTCCTTCCACCTTCCCCACCAATCCCTCATTGGGAGGCAGCCTAGACTCGGCCTCTCCTCCCTCCCCAGGGACCCAGGCAGCAACCGATGAGGTCAGCAATGCAGCGAGTGCACCACCGTAACCACATCGACTAACGTGCTGTGCCTTTTAGGGAGGAGTTGGTACAGTGGGGGACTGACGTCAGCACGAGGGCATTTCAGTAGGGACGTTTACAGCCGTTACAGGCACCCAGAGGTACCAGCAACCATACTTCAAGGACCAGATTTTTAGAAGGGTTCAGCACCCAGCCAAACCCACTTAGTCACTTAAGTGAATGCCAACAGGAGCCCCTGGGTGCAAAGTTCTTTTGAGAATCTCTCCTCAGCTGTGGGCATTGAGCTCCAGAGCAACTCGATATCATGAGCTGGCCCAGGCTGCGAGGCTGTTTCATTGCTGGCCTGGGTAGACTTCTGGGCTCTAGCTGGAACATGGGTTCTAGGACCCTGTGTGGTGGGAGGGTCTCAGAGCTCAGGCTCTCGCCTGAACAGGGATGTCTACCCAGCAATGAAACAGTCCCACAGCCTGAGTGCCGTGAACCCGAGGTGACTGGCATGGATCAACTGTGGGATTTTTTTTCTTCGATGTGCCAATGTACCCTTAAAAATCAAGCCCAAGGGGAGGGAGGAACGTTTCATGCTTCTGTGTAAATGCATTCCGCATCCGCGCACAAGTATGAAGGAAGTTTGTTTCTTTTAAACATCATTCTTCTAATTCTGCTTGGGTGTGTACCATGTAGGGCATGGTGTCTGATGTGTGGATGATGATGCCTCCTGCCTACAAATTCTTCCAAGCAGATGTGTTTAGCTACTGCCCGTGGATATAAATGCCATTTTAAACAAGGGGGGAAATCTCTGCTCGGTGCTCCTAACACAGCTGAAGTAGATGAAAGATAGACTGCACTGAACCCTTTCTGCTTGTTCATTTTTATTTCCTGTCTAGACACCTCTCCTGCAGCAAGCTTCACCCAAGCAAGCTCATTTATGCCCGCGACCCAAAAATTACATCTTTAAGCAACGCATTCCAGTGTTTTGGTGGAAGCAGCAAGGGGCTCCGTTCCCGTGTCTGAGGGTCTGATCCCCAGTACTGAGTCCTCACCCTAAGTTTGAAAGCCACTGACCTAACCCAACCTCTGAGTTAGAGTTAAAATAAAAAAATAACGCCCCTACCCTTTTATTCCTCGTGTGACTGAATTCTCTATGGTCATCGGTTGATGCACAAATGTTGGCTATAGCCAGCCTTCTTGTACAGCTAATGCACTGAGTCCTGGCCAAGAAGCTTCTTTGAGAAACTTTCTTCCAAAGTTCCTGCCCTCTGTCCTGCACCCATGTATTGTATGGCAGGCATCAAATGAGGGCATTTAGTACATCTTTCAGACATGGTGCATCGAGGCTGTTTTACTTCAATGTGTAAATCTACGTGGATGTCTGAATGGGGAGATGCCCGTGTCAGAACTTAACTAGCTACCATTTAATATTTTATGCTATAAAACTGTATCATTAAACATTAATTTATATCATTCTAGACTGGCTAATCTTCCATGCCAAATGATGTTTCCTGCATTGTATTACATGGCTAGTGGGACAGATGGAATCATGAGATCTGTGATTCAAGAATTGCAAAATTAATGACCCTTTCCCCAGTCCATTGTATTGAATTTACAATTCATTTTTAATAAAAGGAGAGACAGTTCTTTTAGCTGGATTTTACATCACCGATCCACTGACTTTTTTTTGTATCATTGTATACTGGGATTCCCAGCTGAGGCTAGGTTGTGTTTTGTGGAGTGGGAGGAGAGGTAACAAGATAGACTATGTATATGAGTAATGTACACCCCATTTCCTATAGAAATATTACTTTTTTTCTGCAGGTGGCAGGGATGTCAAGTCCTGAACCTTATTAGCCTATTATCAGATTTCATGAATTTTCACTGTTCAAGTTCTTTCTAGGGTCAGTTTAATGGAAGGAACTGGTTTGCTGGCCCGTCCCACTGCAAATTAGGATGCTATGCTTTGCCATTAGAAGCATGCTGCCACTTCTGTGGTTGCCTCTTTTCCCAAATCTGTCCTATGAAACAAAATTAAAATACACGGACATAAACATCACGTGATTTGTCACTTACTGTCTTCCTTCCCATGCATTCTCCCCCATGTCTTGTCTCTTGTTAGGTCTAAGCTCTGATCTTGCAACTGGAGTCAAGTGGACTGGTATGTGTGCCTGCAGGATCGGGAAGTCAGACTGTAAGCTGTTGAGGGCAGGGACCTTCTCTTGGCTTGTCTGTACGGCCCCTTCCACGTGTATATGCTAATAAAATAAGAATGTGTGTGCAGTTGGATGCCTCAGAATACTTATTTATTCTTCATCAAATATTAATGGCAAGAAGTTAAAAAATGGCATTTCAGCAAAAGGCACAAAAATGGTGGTCTTGGAGCAGCTTTAAGGGGAAACCTAGAGCCTCTTCTTGGTCCTCTTTCTCAAACACCTGGTGGTTCCCCTTTCAAAGAGCTAATCAGTGAAATATTACGCAGGAATCGAAATTAGATGCAAATTTTTATAAATAATTGGGTGAGTGAATCAGCGCTCCTTCCCATGCTGCTCTGAACTGAGTTCAGCTGTTACCACTGCAATAAACAAGCTGGTGGCTTATGGGTTGGGGCAACTTTGGGATACCTATAGCAGCTAAGATCTCTGTGCCTTTGGCTGTCTGTTTCTTAGCAGCTCAAGCTTTTAAATAAATTTGTGTCCATACAAGGGCATAGCACTGATTTAATCAACAGGTTCTAAATGGACATAGTTAAATTAGTACAATTTTAGTGGCTCATGGTTTGTGTGTAATTCCATTACAGGAAGAGAAAACAATGAATGGATTTGCTTTCTCCCCCATCGTAATTAATTTTCTCTTCCATTTACAAATAATCATGCAGCTTCAGCCTGACGGCCTACACGCTAATTATTCAAACATATTTTGCAAATACTGAACTGTTTTCTCATGACAGCATTCCCTAATGTAAGCCTATTATACACCTAACACCAGAAAGACTTTAAAAGACAACTCTTTCATGATATGCTATACAATAAAACAGGGATGTGATCTCTTTTCTGTATGTACAATATGTAGCAATCCGATGTCTATGAAGTCACTAATTCTGGAGATCCTCTTCTGAACACGTTAATCAGCATCGTGATTCCAGAAATGATGATGATGAATAACATTTTGTTCGTGACTGTGAAGTTGACAAGGCTGGCACTATTTCAGCTGCTTGAGAAAAGATGAGGAACAGATGTAGTGTAGAAATAGTTGACTTGGGTGCATGAGAAAAGACTTTCTGAGATACGTAGCAAATTTAAAAAACCCCGAACAGTAAGAGAACCAAAGGAATCCACCAAGGCTAAACAGCAGAATAAAAGAGGCGGTTAGAGGCAAAAAGGCGTCCTGTAGCAACTGGAAGTCAGCACCTAGTGAGGAAGATAGAGAGGAGCATAAACTCTGGCAAGTCAAGTACCAAAGTATCACAACTGGCCAAGAAAGAAGTTGAAGAGCCGCTGGCTAAAGACTCAAAAATAAACAGCAAAATCTTTTTAAAACACATCAGAAGTAGGAAGCTCCTGCCAAACAGCCAGTGCGGCCTCTGGGCAATTAAGGTGTTAAAAGAGCATTCAAGGAAGACAAGGTCATTACAGAGAAGCTAAATGATTTCTTTGTATTCTCGCTTGCTGTCGTGCATGGGTGGGGGAGACCACCACACCGAACAATTCCTTTTAGGTGACAAATTTTAGGTGTCTTTTCTGTTCATTACCTTTGAAGCATCTGGCACTGACCACTGTCAGAAGACAGGATGCTGGGCTAGATGATCAGTGTGGCCATTCTTATGCTTGTAATATCTGTGCTCAGAATATTGCCCTCCCATTGTCCAGTTATTGAAATACCTCTCTGCAGCTTGATGGTACCACCATGTACTTTGCAACATGCAAAATGGGCTACTATGAATGTATGGTGCTTATACAATGAGGAATGCACGCATGTCTGATGAAGGATTTGATTCCCTTACGCACGCTTAGGTCCTGTCCTGCTAACTCCTCAGTTAGAGGAACTCTGGATTTAGCATATATTTGGCGTTTGAGACCCACTTGCATGTTTGGGATGTTTTTTGTCTATGAATCAGCAAGCAACATGCGTTTTCTCTGAGAGAGGATTTATAGTTAAGTGTAGAAGATTCTGGGCTCTGACTCCTGTACTTGAATGCGCATAACTTTTTTTATATTTTATTTTCTCATGGTTTATTTTAACCTTGTAAAATGAGTTCTCTTACTGCAAAGCAGCCTTATTCAAATATGAGGGCTCATCCGGAGAGGTGCTGAACTTGTAAAATTTCCAGTGGAATCCCAGGTATTCAAGTGAAATTTGGCTGACTTAAAATACAGTTTTTAAATCCATCTAGGAAAACTCCTCCTCCGTGATGGTCACATTGTTTCAAATCTCCCAGCCACTATCTTCAAGGCTCTGTCCTTCTGGCAGGAGAACTGGATGAGGCTTTCTTATCAAATTTGAAGATCCTGATTCATAGCATAGATGTGCTAAAGCTTCTCGGCAAAACTGTGGAAAGAATTTTTGAAACGTGGGTAAAACATCATTTGGAGGTTTTTTTTCTTAATCTCTTTCTTGGAGATGGCTGAATCATGTCAATTGAAAGGTGACAAAAACATTCAGCCTCAGGCAGACATCTAGCATGCACAGTTTCAGTCCAAACAGTTAAAGTTTGACAAAGTTATAAAGTATCTGTAAATATGTCTTTTATAAGTACCAGCGTCAGCCCCGCCTATAATACAGAATCACATAAACATCTACTATTTCATTTGCAAATGATTAGTGATTTTGGGGTGTCTCGTGGCTCAGCTTTTCTCATCTTTTACAGGGCTTGTGGTCTTTTAAAAAATATGCTGAGCTCCCACCATCTGGACATCAGGCCCCTTTAAAGTGTTCCAATGTGGACATCCAAAATCATTAGTCATTTCAGAAAATTTTGTTCTAGTTCATGTATACAATTTCCTGTGCCTCTCCCCCGCCCCTCCCTAATCAAGAAAGCTTTTTGTTTGGTGGGCAAAGTGGCGTGTGCTGGAGGAGCATATTCAAGGAAAGAGAGGAGGACATAGTGCCTTGCCACAGTGAACTACTTTTTCTTTCCTCACTTCTCTCTCCACAGACATTACTAATCTAGTGCAACAAGCTGTGTAAGGAACTCCCCTGCAGTGATTTGAACCAAATCTCTCTCCAATTCAACGCCTAAGGAAATAGCCTGTATGTAGATCCTGATCGCATGAATTTAGGATGGAGAGAGACTGGCTACTGCCACTGTGAACAAATCTTGCAACAGTAGCCAGGTATCAACCTGGGCTCTTCCCCTATTCTTTCTAGCCTGGAAGAGGAGAGAAAATCTGAACAAAGAGGTTGTGTAGTGAGGGTGGGGGATCCTGATTTTTGTTCCCTGTGTTTTTGGCAGGCTGCTATTTATTCCATGTTTATGGACCTTTGCGTCCTACCAACTTGGGTGTACCTGTGGCACCCTGAAGGCTGTTGGGGGGGAGAGTATGTCAAGAGTGACACATGCACAAAAATAATTTGCCTTGTCAGTTATCGCTCTATGGCCCAGTAGCCAGGAAGGAACTCATCTTTAGAAAGCAGGAGCTGGCAAGAGTCAGCAGGTCTGCACTGAATTCTTTAACTGTCTATTAATGTTCTGCATACAGATTTAGCTTTCTTTCCTCGCTACTTGTGTTTCTTCTGCCCTGAAGGGAACTGTAAGGTTTTTGATACATGGAGTCCAAACCCATCTAGTTTTACTGCATCTTCTCTACCCTTCTGGAAAGAACTTCTTAAAGGAATAGGCAGTGACTGAATCAGCACAGATATTTTCTGCATCCCCTGCTTTTGTTTTTCCATACTCAGAGTGCAGGTATGTATTTAATATTGGAAAGAACTCACTTTTAGTCTAAGGGAAACAACAAGAAATAAAGAAAACTCCATGAAAAAGCAGTGTGTGTCCCCTATAACAGGCTTCAGCAAATCTGAGAACAAAATGGCTAGTGTCTATACACCTAAGGAAAGTTTAGCTTTATTTTCAGTTTGCTGCTTTCAAATTTTGTAATACCTTCATAGTTAGGTGTACCATATCGACAAAAGAAGTATCCGGGCTACTTGGCCTCTCTCCAACAATGCAATTTCATTTTTGTCCGAAAACCATGGTAAATCTAACCACCAGCCCTGCGTAGATTGCAACTCATAAACTCTGCATTTACAATATACAAGGTTAGGTAAACTCCTTGGCCCTATCCTTTGACCATTTCCTTATATCAGATTCCTAGGAAGAAGACTCGGATAAATTTAAACCCCAGTGACAATGGGATCATCTGTGAATTAGCCATGGGTTTGTGCTCAAATGCATTTGGGAGTAAGGGAACATTACTCCAGGACCAGTGCACCCATTCAGTTTCACTATCCCTGTCATCTTTATCTTCCACCTCCATATCAAGGCCGTTATCCCACATCTATTGCAGTCAAAGGGAATCTCTTCTTAGACTTTAGCAGGAGCTAGAACATCCCCAACTGCACCAATAATAGCTACCTGAGGGGACCATTTGTAGGGCTGATTGAATGTATTTATTTAAACACTAAAATAGCATTTAGAAAAATGTCTCGGAGTGCCAAAGAGACAGGGAAATGATCAACTATAGCACGTTAATAAACATATGATACAGCTGCTTCTTACCATACAGATCTGCCACAGCTTCAATGCTGCAGTATTTCTGGGTTTGCTTTTGTTCAAATACTGTCAACAACGTGTCTTGTTTCTTTTTGGAGGAGTTCGATGCACAAGAAGTGACACATCAAAAAGCCTTTAAAATTCTGTAAATTGTTTTCAAAAGAAATTACAGGTTATTTTTGCTCCCCCCTCTATTTCTTGCATGATGTAAAAGCCAAATGAATTTAAATTATTTTAAAGCACACTGTTTTAGTTCAATTTTTACAAACATGCAAGGCAAAACAGCTTTCTGTGTAATTTTAACAGAATTTTGGCAAAGTGAAAGCGTCTGTAAATCATCATTATAGATCCTCTGAGCCAGTCCCACTGGGATTTGCCACCAGAGGCATAGACAATGCAGCCAGAGATGCGATGGTGAATGACAGTTGCTGGTCAGTAAACCTGCCTCCCCTGGTAAGTGCCCAAAGGTGGGATAGTGGAATCTCCTAAATGAAGGAAATATCCCCAGAAAAGGAGATGAGCCAGAATCTTGTTGACCCATGGCACCCATATTATTGAGGCTACACCCGTTCAGAAAAGGTACAATTGCGAACATAAGGTGGGTGCTTCCTTCAATTTGGAGTAGAGTTCTGGCTAGAACCTGCGGCAGGTCTATACCAATCATCTTGGCCTTCACCTTATTGTTGGAATTTGATAGTCCCTGCCGAAAGAGAAGGTGGAGGGCCGAGGGCAACCCTTTCCTTCTTTGTTTGTCTCTAGGCATACACGTTGAAGGTTTATGCTCAATGGTCACTCATCCTGGTGGGGAAGGACCCAGATGTTGGCAGCATCTCGGATGTTCAGGTAGCTCTGTTTAAGGTGATCTGCTTGCCCCAATTCAGGGAAGAAAAGGTGGGCTAAAAAAGCTCCCAACTCTTTCTTTCCTGGCTCTAATTTAATCATTTTGTTGGAATGTTTCTACTCTGTTAATGGACTTGAACTGGAAGATCATGAACTTTGGAAAATGGCCCTAATTGATAGAGGACTACATCAGCTAGGCATTGATATTGCAGCCCTCAGTGAGACAAGACTTTAGGAATCTGGATTATTAGGTGAAGTAAACTACCACTTCCGCTGGTCTGGGAAACCTGAAAATGAGCCAAGGAAATACCGTGTTGGATTTGCTGTCAAGGCATCTATCCTTACTATGTGTACTTCCCCAGTATTTATTAACGAGAGGCTCATGCAGCTGGATGTGAATATGAACTTGAGAATCCTGACTTTTCCGTCCATCTATGGACGCACATTGACTACCCTAAAGAGCAAAAAGATGAGTTCTGTTCTCACCTGGAGCAAATCATCAAGAATGTCTCTGTAAGGAACACACTCATTGTTCTCACTTGTGCCCATGTGGGTAAGGACTGGAAGCATTAGGGATATATTAGTGGCTAACACAGTACAGGTACCCTTAATGAAAATGGCCAGCATATCCTTGAGCTTTGTGCCTCTTGTGAGCCTATTTTTTTGGAAGCAATGGCAGCAAAATCACAGTCACCCCCACCCTAGACGGGTGGTTCTCAACCTTTTGTGGGTCGCGACGTGTTTGGTGGTGTGTACGACCGTACAGTACACACCAACTCCCCTTCCCCCAACCCTCAAGTGAACTACATCTTTGGGGGGGGGGGGGGAAGAGAGAAGAGGCGGGGTGGAAAGCATGCTGGATGTTGTGCAGACGCTCACACGCACAAATGTATAGAGCAAGCGCATCCCTAAAATCACTGGCAAGCAAAGACACCACATCACAGCTGAGCCAAGCAGCACAGTGAGCGGCCCAAAGGTGGGACAGATCCAGAAGAACCTTTAGGGCTAAGCCAATGGTTCTCAACCTTTTGTGGGTTGTGACATGCTCGGTGGTATGTGCAACCCTACAAGACACACCAGTCCCCCCTCAGTCCAAAGCCACCCCGGGTCTCCAACACATACTGCTGTGTGGCGATACAGTAATGTGTCCCAACACAATGATGAGAACCACTTCCCTAGATGCTGGGCTTGACCTCATCCTGTGAGGCCCTGTATGGTTGAGCAACGCATAGCGCTGACCACAAGCTCCAATTACATCTTTAAAAAGATCCATCGGGCAAGGCTAAAAGAGCAACTTTGCCTCAACAGTCCTAACGTGCTTGAGTGTGTTTCTGATCATTTCTGACACCACGTGGGACAATTTATAAGAATAAGACACTGGTTACTGCCCAGGATGTCTTTGGAACCACAAAGAGCAAACCACCTCACTGATTCAGAGCATCTGAACATCTGCTGCTCCCACTCGTAGAAAAGAAAAAGCAAGCTCACCTAATCTTATTTCAACCAACTTAGTCTAGGGCCTGGTCTGCACTGGCTGTCATTTGTGACGGCAGTCAAAGGGATATAACCAAGCGACATAAAGTAACTTGTGTATCTTCCTTCGACTTTCTAACTCCCTATTACATCCATGTCTCTGGTGCACTGAGTCAAAGGGAGATGCCTTCCCTTCAACTCAGCACTGCTCTTCTTGAGGGAATGGACTTACTGAGTTGAATTCCAAATCGACTGAGTGGGTCTTCACTGACCTCATAAATGAAGCAGAAAGACTGAACTGATGGCAGCAAATTTGCTGCTGTTGGTGTAGACTTGGCCTAGAACTCTTAAGTTCAAAGAAACTAAGGCCGTGGTCCAGAAAACC
The DNA here is from genome assembly GCA_007922175.1 of Pelusios castaneus. NCBI lineage: Eukaryota > Metazoa > Chordata > Testudines > Pelomedusidae > Pelusios > Pelusios castaneus. The sequence goes on from ML685868.1 coordinate 2,812,687, forward strand.
ACCATGCCTAGAAGTATTGACAAGTAGATCCCTGCCAATACGCGGATACATCTGCGGATACAACGCGGATATCCACAGACCATTTCTTGCAGATGCAGATCAGATACGGATCCACATATTTCTATCCGCACAGGGCTCTATTGACAAGACCTGAGCGAGGTGATTCAGACCTGCTTTGAGAGAGGGCACCTGTGTGGTACTGATGGATGGAATCAAAAAGACACTTGGTCCAATCTGTAAAAAGACAGCAAACCTGGCTACAGTAGTGACTTCATAGCTAAACCCTCAATCTTGGAAGTCAGTCAGTCCATGAAGAGCCCTTAGAAGGATCACGGCCTTAGGCTGTGAATGTTTCTAGTGAAAGCCAGATTTCATTAATCCCCCACTTAATGTGTTCCCCTCAAAACCAAAAAACCTAAACATCATCTTTTCACCTAAATTTTTACGGTGTGATTGCTGCCAAGAGAAGAGTTTATAATGAGGGTGTGGTGATTGGGAGCATTCAAGATGAGCATGTTGGTATGTGGTGGGATGTGAGGAGCGGAGATTTGGAAGTTGATAGTGCTCCAGAGAGGTGCTACCTATGTAAATTATTTATCATTAGATACCATTTATCATTTGTTTATTGATAATAGTGGCCACAGCCTTCTATATAGCTAAGGAGGACTGTGAGAAAGCACGCTGTTCCTGGCAAGATTAGAAAAGAGCCGGGAAGAAAAAGTCAAACTTTGCTTCCTTACTCCACCCCATTCCCCCACGGGCGCGCCCCCCTCCCCTTTTTTTTTTTTTTTAAAAAGTGTACATTCATTCTTCTCATATACTTGTTGGGGCCCTGAGACAAGAGTGAGTCAGGCCTTTGTCCTGTGCAATCAGACTGGGAGGAAAGGAAGGAACTAAGAAGTGTGTCCTGGGAAGTTTGCCCATACCTGGAGAATAGTTTCATGGTATTTCATGTTACTGGCTTGTTCTGTTTGAAATCATTTGAAAAGATTGTCTTCCAGGCTTTCTTCCGAGGTACTTACAGATAGGGCCCTGGAGATGTTTCCTTTTCTGAAAGATTGATTTGGTGTAAAAGAAGACTTTTTAGGGAGCTAGACTAACTGTAATGTCTATTTCCAAAGGGGTAGCCGTGTTAGTCTATTGTAGAAAGACAACAGAGTCCTGTGGCACTTTTAAAGACTAACAGATTTATTTATCGCATGAGCTTTCATGGGAGAAAAGCATCTGACGAAGTGGGATTTTCTCCCATGAAAGCTCATGCGATAAATAAATCTGTTAGTCTTTAAAAGTGCCACAGGACTCTGTTGTAATGTCTATGTAAAACACCTTAACAAACTGCTCCATTTCTCTTATCTCCCTTGTTCTGTAGCGAATGTTGTGTGCCCAGGTCTCATGATTCTCCCTTTTAGTCTAGTAATACTTCGGTTTTTGTGTCTTTTTTTTTTTTTTTTTTTTACAATTACAGCCTCTTGAGTCCTATGATTATATAAGTGCCTTAGGTTTCTCTTTAAAAAAGCTTCTGGCTTTCATCTATAAAGAAATACTTAAAAATGTGTCCCATGTACCTTAAAGCCCCAGAAACTTGAAGGCAAATTCAAGTCCCTACTCTGTTCTTTGTCCAAATTTCATTGATAAATACTGCCCTAATTGTTTTTGCTACTGGTTGGGAGAGGCGGACTCCCTGTGGGAGAGGCTGTTTTCACTGACAGAGATAGAACAATTGCCCCTAAGCTGGATAAGACAGAACATTGTTCAGGATTTTAAAATTAATAACATAAGGCCCTTTCCGTGTCAGCAGCAAAATGACTATTTGAATAATACATTGTGGGGTGAGAATGTGGCCTGGTGTGATCTTTCATGTGACTCATTTCAGAACATCAGGGCTACCAATTACTGAATGGAGTCATAAGAACAGAAAATAAGGCTCCATTTCCCTCTTAAAGCTGGTTTAAAAGCACGGCTCTGTGATGAGCAATTGCTACAAGAGCATCGAATGGGTGGGGACGGACGACACACGATTGTATGGGTAATCTTCACCCACACAAGAGCATCAATATGTAAATCGCACTTTCCAAAGCTGATTGCTGGGCAAAGAGTTTGTGCCAAGGGCTTGTCTGTATCCAAAAGATTTTTGGTATAACTTAACTGTTAGTTTTAAACTGATATTGTTATTCTGGAAAAGCCCCTTGCATGGACACACTTGTTCTTCTACTCCATCCCTCACAACATAAGCTAGCTGACCTCATGGGGTCCCTTTCAGCCCTATGATTTTACTCTTCTACAGGAATGATATCCCAGTAGGGGAGTTAGTGGTGATGTTACACTGGGAAACTAAATTCCAAAGGGGTAGCCGTGTTAGTCTATTGTAGAAAGACAACAGAGTCCTGTGGCACTTTTAAAGACTAACAGATTTATTTATCGCATGAGCTTTCGTGGGAGAAAATCCCACTTCGTCAGACGCTTTGAAGAAACTTTGGGAAACTAGACTAGTTTAAATTCACACATTGAGTTGTACTGAAACTTTCCTATGTAGAGAAGGCCTAAATTTCATCCTGATGCTGGTCAAGAGACTATATCCTAAGTTCTCGGGAAAACTGGGCTTTATGTAACTGAAGCATCAACATAGCTTTAGTTCTAGCAACATTGTGGTGCCTATGGGCTGTGTGGGAAGACAAGTTTGGGGCTGAAGCTCTGATAGCTGTATCAGCTGAGAGTGTGAGGTCTTTGGAACCAATGCAGAATTTTCTCTAGCAAAGAACCCTTCCTCGGATGACTCCTCTCCCCAGGGGGGACTTATCAGGAAAGACATGGCTGGCTTCAGTGGTCTCTACTGAATGCGTAAAAGCTGCCTTGCTCACTGCGAAGAGCAGTTTTGGTAATCAGGAGACAAAGCTACAAATGTGCATCTTGCTGGAAAAAGAGGTGAGGGGAAAGGGTGGCTCCTCAAAGGTTGGAGGGGGTGGTGGTTGGGGGACCACCATGCCTTGTCGTTAGACTTCAAAGATGACTTGCAAAGAGAAAATAATTGCACTTGTGCCCCTTTCAGAATCTTTATGTTCTCTGTGGAGAATAGGGACCTTTCCTATACTTGGTTTGGTGGCTTTGCTGTTTTCTTCCCCATGACCCTGCCATTCAGAGCCTCGTGTTTAGTCAGAAGGATGCCATAGTGCCTACTTCTGTCCACACTACAACTCTGTTGGACGTGTAACCAATTAACAGTATGATTGGAATGAACTCTGTTCTATCCATATGCCACATGGTTAAAATTCTGTTAGGAATGGTGGCCCCTGCCTGAGATGGAGGTGGCACATGTTGCCTTCTTGTTACTAGCTTGACATACTTGCTTTTTCCAGTGTGGAGCTGATGTCTTATCCTAATCTGTTCACTGATTTTTGGCTAGTCTTCCTTCCCCGGTACAGTCTGTAGCATAGTGCATTGATTCACATGGTATTGGTGCTAATCTGTGTGGATGTCCTTCTGGCATTCTGTCTCCTGCTGAAGCATTGGCGATTGGCATGACATCCCAGAATGCAGTGATGTAAACACTACAGATAGAGTAGTAGGTATGCACGGGTAAACTTGGCCGTGATGCAAAAAACATTTGTGGACTAGATAGAGACTGAAACGTGTTATAACTGGCTGAACTGATGGTGCTCCTAATTTGTCATAAAATTGTGGTTAAAAGTTGTTGTGTGAGTAGGACCTGGGTGAAATTACAATTAATGTGTTAGCTAGTGCATGTTAAAAATGCACCTCTTTTCTGGTAAAGACAAGGCCGATAACTGTCCATGGTGGGAGACAGTACACCAGGGAAGAACAGACCTGCCATGCCGAGTGCCTTTTAAAATATTTTTATTTGCTAATTGTTAAGCTTAATATAAACTTTCAGGTCTTAAAAAACCAGAAATGACACACCTGTTTTATCATCCTTTTGCAGCGCTGTTTAAATTAAAATATAGTAGAACCATTTATAGTAACACAGTATTTCAACACAATGCAGTTTGGTTTGACTTAGTATAGTGGAGTATGCAAAGACTCCATAAGATTCCGCTGTACTTGATTGACTGATGCTCTCTCGAATGTGTTTCTCACAGACACTAGTCTGAACTAAAGGCTAATGCCATGAGTAGGCAGCTACTTAATACAACTTAAGAGCATGAGCAGCAATTCTGTTTTTAAGCATATGATGCATAATGCTGCCAGTTACTGATGCATTTAGTGCTGCCACAGACAGATTCATGATGATATAATTAGCAACACTTGGCCTTTATTAATGTTACTAATTATATTATTATGAAGTCATTTATATTTAAACTTAATTGCTTCATGTAAAACCATTTTAGCCCCATGTGGCTATGAAGCAGGAATTCCAGGTCAGTTTTTTTCAACATGCAAGTTTATGTTCCAGTTAACATGCCTTTAGTTGACATAAAGGAGATGGCCATTTGGTAATGCTGGCCTTCTTTGTTAGCTTGAGTACATCTGCACAACTAGCTTCAAGAGAAAATTGAGGTTGGGAATAAGGTAATGAGGTGTTAAACGTGTCCAGGATCCCAACAGCAGCAGAGTTTACCTTCTGCCTGTCTCTGTGTTTCAAAGCAGGGCATTGAGGAAGGAAGTGGGAATGGGTAAGACTTGATCAAGAGGGAACGTAGATCGCCAGGTAAATTATTTGTTACATTGATCAATATTTTGGAAGCTATTAAAATATGTGGTTTCTATAACTTTAATATTAATTTAGTTCTTCCACAGATGTGCGAAATTCAAGTACCTTTTATTAAAGTACCAGCAGCATGATAGACAATGAATTGATCAATTTGAAGTTGTAGTCCAAAATGTTTGATTTTACATAAGTGGGAGCTTGCTGATGTTGGCTTTGCATTGTTTTGGCTCTGAGTATGGAGATGTTCATTCGAATAAACACCTATAGCCATTAGAAAAATTGAATAATTAACTCCAATTTATCTCTGAAGGGCGCTCATCTCTTTTGTTTACCTCAAGACCTGTCTACACTATAAAGATAATGTTTAAAATAATAATTGAAACATGGTTTTAAGCCAACACAATGATTTCTTGTTTGGACAATAAAAACATGTTGTAATGGTTAGCTAAAACACGCTGGCAGGAATATCTTGGATTTTAAAGCCTGAACTGAGTCCTGTTATAACCTGTGCAAGTAGGCTAGGCAAGAACCTTGCTAATATCGCCAGGAAGTTAATTTATCTTGTACTAAAGCATAAAACAATTGTGCTTTTGACAGTAAAACTAAGTTACTCTGACTTTAGTCCTATCCAATTCCAAGGAGTTGCAGAGCTGGACCGTCCCTTGCTAATGCACTTGCGTAGATTGTTTAGACTGTAAACTTTTGGGGGAGGAGCCTGTTTGAATCTGTTTTGTACAGCACTGGTAAAACTTCCTGTAGTCTCTTGCCAGCTAATCTGTGATTTATTTTCATGAAAGTGTAAAGACCTTTTTCCTCATGACTCTGCTAAACTTCTTCAGACTGAAGTTACTTGGAGAGTGGCACCTGCTCTTCTATGTAGTCAAATGAGCAGCTGAAAGTGGAGGTAGGACTGCAAAGAGATGACTCAGAACAAGTTTATTTAAGGTGCTTAGAAATATAGATTATACTTTCTGAAACAACCAGAAAAATAACCTGAATCTAGGACTGCAGCTCGTGAAGCTTCTGTTTTTTTGCCTTCTTGGAGCACATGGTCAAAGTGGACCCCAGACCTTAGATTTCTTATGTAGCAGAGTTGCTCATACCACCTCAATTTCAACTCCTTCTTTTCTGACTCTTTAAACTAGCCACACCTAGGTTGGATAAATTATATTGAATGGGAGCATTTCCATGTAGTGGCTGACCCCATGGTTCTGAAATTGTGCTCCATAAACTGGCAGGTCACATGATGTTAGGTAGTCCTCATTTCTAGGGTGCTTTTTATTGTTTTCTGGGGGGGTTTTCGGCCTGTAGAAGCAGCTAGGAGCAAGGACTAACCAGCATAGGCTGCTGCTACAGAGGAGGAAAGGAACTAGGAGCCAACCACTAGAGGGAGAGAGGGAATGGAGAACAAAACCTTAAATCACTTATATTATCCCCAAAAGACTGTGCTATTGAAGTCAAGGTGTCAAAAAATGTTTCCATGTAATTATTGCTGTAGCTGTCGCAGATGTGGGATGATTAGACTTGTAGGGGGATTGACATCTGCCCATCACGGAGGAGGACAGAAAGGAAGATCAGAGCCTCCAGCCTTGCACTGCAGGGATTTTGCTTTCATAAGATTTCAAACCAAAACAATCAAGCTGTTGGCATAAGATCCTGTTTGCTATGGGAGATCCAAGAGATCCCATTCTCCAAAGACCTTGCCACGCTTATCTGTACTGCAACTTGCTTTCATTCTTGGGACCTGCTGTGTCCAGGACAGGTAGAAGAAATGACTGGGCCAAAAGGAGCCACTCATCAAAAATCCACTCCTAACACTGATACTTTTTTCCATGTGCCAAGCTATTTTAAAAAAAAAATCCATCTTTTATTAGCTAATCTAAATGCCTTAGAAAATCAAACTATCTTTCAAGCATCTGGTGCTGACATCAGCTCTTTCCCTAGAAAAGCAATTTCACTTAATCTAAAGTTAGTGTAAAAGAAGAGCATTGGAAATGTCAGTGGAAACCACTGTTCAGGCATATTTTGTAATTTCTTCAGGATCACTTCCTGAGAGAAATGCAGTGCTGCGTACAGCAATGTCCCCTGAAGAACTAAGGTGTCATGGAACTCAATCTTAATGAAGAGAAGAGGTTGTAAGTGTCCTCCTTTGTGTTTGTACGGTATATTCAGCGTTTCAAGGTGCGCCTGTCCTAGTATAAAACACATGCTATACAAAACAAAATTAACTTGCTTTAAAAGTCTGGGCTATTTTATTTCTAATGTAGCCTATAATACAATGAAGTAAATCTCTCAAGTAACTGGCTGAACAGACAGCTTTAGGTCTTCAATGCTACTTATGGATCTGGCTCTGAACTACTGTGTATTGTAGGGTAGAGTAAGAGACTGGGATTCAAGACTGTTGGGTTGCTCTGCCAGCACTTCACAGGTGCCGAGTAACTGTCTCTGTTCAATTTACACACCTGTAAAATGAGTAATTTTTCATTAGGAAATAATTTACCCCCTGTCATTGTTTTAATTTAACACAGATTTTTAAATGGTCCACTCTCCCTCCTGCCTCATGATGATGGGGCAGAAGTGCTAAGAAATCTTTTAAGATGCTCCAAATTGTCATGCATTCTACTATGGACGTTATTTATTTTCAGATTTAAAAAAAAAATCATTTCCGGTAATTGAGGAACTACTTGGCCTAGCAAGCAAAAAAAAAGGATTCACGTTAAACCCTGGATTTCCATATGTCCTGCAGTTTTACAACTACGTTTCTAAACCTTTTCAAGGCTTCAATCTTAGTTTGAACTCTTAAGTACCAGATGTTCTTAGTCAGTAAAAATTATTTTCATCTATTGATGTAGAAAATGGAGGGCCAAATAGTTTAATTAATCCAGATCTCTATATATGTAGTAGAGTGATCTTATTGATCTGCATGTTTTAATTAAAAAGAAAAGTCTGAAACAACATTTTATAATATATAGATCCTTACTGATCAATTTGAGGAGAAATTCTCTGGTTTAAAATTCTGATGTATAAAGCAGTGTTTCTGTTGGTTCATTTGGTAGGCATAGAACTTGTGAATTTTAGGATTGATTGCTTTCAGGCACGGGATTATAATGTCCTTCAGACATGGATAATTTTGTAGTAAAATTAGAGTTCTAGAAGTATGCCATTTTCCAACTTGCACTAATTGAGATCTCCAGTTGATTAGCAATCTTAATCTTACCAGAAACTGTTGCCTTGTATAATTAGGTTGCTGTTACTTATAAATATATTGAAAGTAATCTGCACCAATTATTTTAATAGTGTGTTGTCAGTTTTGTGTCCAGACAGGGAGCCAGGCATTCTCAGCCTTCTAATGCTATTGCTGTGTGATGTCCCCCTCGGTCATGAGTGTCTGAAAGTGGAGAAGACTGTAAGATTAACTACAGTGGCACCATCCATTTGAAATCTAGAATTCATCTAACTTGGGAATTTGCCTCAATTCCATTGACTTTCCACCAGTGTAGGTGAATAGGGTAAACCCAAAATGAAAACAAAGAAAAGTCACTTGCATGTGGACATCTTACTTACATATCAAGCAGTCCAAACTGCAGTTGCCCTGCATTGCTCACCTGTTTAAATTCTCAGTCAACGATCTTTCAACTCTCTAAAAACCTTAGAGCACCTGGAATGGAAAGACAGGCTTCCATAAACAGATACATAAATAGATGGGTGCATGTGTGCACACATGACTGTCAGGTATGCAAAGTAAAACTGAAAATAGAGACTTTTCCCTCTAGTCTTTTAGTCAGTCTATCTTGGATGTTGTAACTATTGTAGGAAAAAAGGTTTTCAACAGTAAAAGGGATACTAAGCTAAATAGTCTGAGGATGAAGGAAATGTAGAATTCGCTAAATATTGTAATATCAGTAGGCTAAGATTAAGCTTCTCTTGTCCAGTACCTCATTTTCTTGTGGTTTTAATTCTGTGCCTCTGGCAGCAATCCCTGTTGTTAAGGTGGCCTTATGAAGTGATACTATGACCCTGTTTTCAGTCGTTTATAACATTATCAAACTAGCCATTTGGGCTGAAAACTTCCATGCTTGGAATCAGTCGTATGCTAATTTTTCCCCCCTAAAGTTTCAGCTAAAACAGAATCCGTTGTGGGAAAAATGTTTTGACCATAGTAAACTTTTACCAGCATTTCATTTCAGAAAACCTAGCGCCTCTAAGCTTTGCCGCAGGGACTTGAAATTTGGCAGAGGGAATGCTCTTGTGTCAGTCTTCTGGTGTTTCTCTGAAAATCCTGCCCAAGTTTGGTCAAGATATAAACCTCTAAAGATAGCACTTGGTTATGCCGAATGTTCCAGCTTTGGTGATCATGCTGTATGGGGATACTCCTCCTGTGTGCTAACCAGTCTGCATGTGCATCATCCTGATGGAGCAACTAAGTATACTCAGTCCTAGGCGGTAGGACTCTTCCAGCAATTGCTTTTCCCTGTGCTACCGGGCCCTAGAACAGAGAGAAGAAGGGATCTGTTATGCCTTCACTGCACTGGCTGCTGGCACCCAGTGTGGTGGAGAAAGAGGGGAACTTTCTTGCATGAGTGAAGAGAGGTAAGAGGATTCCTACTTTGCCCAGGATGGGCAAAAATCAAAAAAACTTTCCCTGTTTTTTTCACCTTCACAGTTAGAGCTGTGCATGTACATAAACTATAAATAAAATTTTCATTAGAGGTTAACACGTCCCCCACATGGGGGAGAGGGGAAAGGAGGGTACACTTTAATGAGGACCAGAGGCCCTGGGGGGCCTAGCCCAAGCTGCAAACCCTATTACCACGGGAGCGGTAGGGGATTTGTAGTACAAGTTTGTACTGAAAAAATGATGCTTGGGACCTGATAGTTAAACTTGCTTATTTTAGAGAGAGACTTTATACACCCTACCTCCCCAATGGCATTTTTACCTACGTATGTTGCTGTCTTAAAAAGAAGCAACAAACCTATGGGTTTTTGAAGCATTTTTTTGCATTCATGAGCCATTTGTGACACTCAAAGATTGCCAAAAGCCACAAGGAGAAAAGAAAAGAAAAAAAAATTTTTGTTTTTGACAGTAAGGAAAAAACTCAAAACCAAAACAATTAGAAAAATCACCAAAAAGTTTGGTGTTGCAAGAATCCTTTATTGGGGTGGTTTGAGATTTTAATGCAGCAACAGCCTGATATTCAACTGGCATGTTGTGAACAAGGAAGGGTCACTAAGATGATGTTTTAATATAAATCTGTGTTAGCAACATAATGTTAAAAACAATTAGAAGACTTCATTTTGCCCCTTTTACTTCTGTTAAAAGCATCTACTCACTAAACCTTCAAAATTGTTATCCAATCACAAAAAGACAAACCCCAAAATCAAAGAAAAAATGGAAAAAGCATTTAACATTTTCAAGAATTAATAATTTTAATTAATTAACAATTAACTTTAAAAAGGTAAAACCATGAACAGTTAGCTTTTCATCTTATCTCAAACCGGTTCAACACATTTAATAATTTTGTAACCGGCTTTTGAAAACAACTGCCAAATTGTTTGCCAAGGTATCAGCTTATGAATATGTATGTAACCCTTTAAGCCCTATATTGGGTGCCAAGAATATTGCATTCATTTAGACAGAATAAATGGGCCAAAAATATTAACAAACCCAGTCACTGTCCAACATTAAATGTGATTAAATAAGATTTGGTATGCAGAGACCTCATCCTGTTTTATACAATGGCAAACATGCCATTACTGAACCCTGTGACCTTTTATTAAGGTATAGAAAAGAAGGAAAAAGAGTTAAAGCATTTGAAATGTAAAGTATTAAGTAATGCTTCCATTTGTACAATATTTATTTTTCCCATGCCCTTTAGCTGGAGCGAGTTTTTTAGAAGGCAAACCTCGTTTGTATGACAGTCTCAGACTTAGGTAGTATCAAAGATGGGAATAGCTGTAGCCTGTCCTCTGAGGGAAGACAAAAGAAGTTTAAGATGAGCTGCTGCTGCTGTTAAAGTCTTATGGGCTATGTCTACACTTACAAAGTTAAGTTGACTTAACAAATTGGCTACACTTTAAGTCGACTTTGTTAAGTTGACTTAACAGCAGAGAGAGCTGTTCTACTGGTTTTAAGTCGATTTAGTGTTAATCACCATCTGCACTGGCCTTAAGTCGATTTAAGGAGTCGATTTAAGGCTTAAATAGACTTAAAAGGAGGTGTTATTAAAACAACTTGAGCTTTCCTTAAATTGACTTAAGAAAGCCCAGTGTAGACGCAGCTTTGTTTAGGTCGACTTAAGCGTTCTTAAGTCGACCTAACTTGCCAATGTAGACGCACCAATGATGGTTTATCCCAGGTGGTGGTTGGAATTAAGATGGAGTTGATTAGAAGTTGCAATGTTATCTGGGTCCCTCTCTCTGGCTCCATCTGGCAGGACATCTCTCAGGATTAAGGAGGAGAAGGCCTGGGGGGTGGCAGCTGTAATGGTGAAGCATGCTTAGGTACCCTCCATTTGTTCTTCCCTGTTGTCCTTCAAAAACCTCTTTCTTTAAGGACTCAACAAAATGATGGATGAAATAGACCACCCATCCCTTTATTATTTTGTTCTCTTATAAGGCCAACCCACCAATTTGGGCTAATTAATTTCCAGTTCTACGTCTTCTGTTTTTGCCAGGCATAATTTCAGCATGGTCCTTAAGTGAGCTCCATCCACTCTGTGTACTGAATGAGGCAGGAGTCCTGTAGGAAACAAGTATGATCATGGAATTAAAAACTATTGTTAAGCATATGTACAAAAGAGGCCAGATTAAGGTTGCTCATGAACCTTAATTCTGGCAGTTCCCAAAGTCTGAGTGATTGATTTTCTACAATTAGTTGTCTTAGCTTTTTTATGCAATAGTGAATGTGTATTGCTTTTTTCCGTAGTTGGTATCCTGAAGCAAGTCCTGGTCCTTCTAGGACTCAGCTCTTTTTGAGCTTTCTAAATTAATACTTTGGAATAGAGAGTGAGGAAAATCCTATATCGGAAAATTGGAAGAACTTCAAGGTTTGAAAGACAGTTTGACTAGTGTGAGAGGGGATAGAGCAGATTTGCACTGTGTGGTGATTTCAGGCAAGTGGCGGAAAATAGCTGTGTGCCTTGCAGGCATGAAATATTAAAGCATGCAAACATCTCTTTTTAATTCCCTGTAAGCAGTAATAAAGTCCATTAAATTTAGGGCATGAGGTGTTTTATTTTTTTTAAAGGGCAATTATGAGGTTCTAAGGCTTCATTTGTCCTAATCTCATTCCTTTTCAGTTAGGATTGGGCAGTTACAATGCACATGTCTAAATAAAGGTTCCATGTGACATACCAGGCATTTGATGATGATATTGTACCTTCCCCATAGAACCAATATGGTTAATTAACCACTTTCCCTCTTGTGTTTAAGAAGAAAATCTTCATCGTTTTGTTTCTGAATTGCACTCAGGTGTGTGTTTGGTTTGTAAGTTTGAATCTTTGTATTCTTCCGTGACCTGGACATTGTTGTTCTACCCACTTTATCTTGACAATTCATTTATTTTATAATCCGAGTTAATTACATTTTCGCCAATCTATTTATTATTCCTTTGAAATAAGTATGAGCATAGATACTAGTCGGTGTTAAATAATGAGGGTTTCAGATTGTTGCTCACAGAGCTATTCATCCATTACAAAAAATCAGTCTGGATTACAGAAAGTCCACTCAAAGGTGTTCTACAAGAACATGGTACTTACAACAAAGAAATGAAGTACTTTGTTTTTAAAATCCAAGTTACTATCTACACACACGTTCCTAAGTATTTCTTACCAAGGATTACCAATAAATGTGTACAAAAAACTGTAATGATACAGAAGAAGATTTGCATCCTATTTCCTTATGCCAAATTATTTAGACTTCTTACCTAATAAAACTTCGCTATTTTTGTAAAGTGTTTTGAGATTTTTGGTGAAAGCATTAAATACATACATGCAGAGTATTTTATGATTATCTACTGTTCTGGCCCCTTTATTCTCCAGGGTGAGTGATAGGTGTGTTTTGTTTTGTTTTATTTTATTTTATTTTATTGAAAAAGCAGCTCAGACTATAGCTATATGAGAATCTGACGCTCCAAAGGATGTCGCCATTACTCAGGTGAATTGGATGTTTAACGACAGATTTCCTTTCTTTTTAATAGAAGAATGAGGCCTGGGAGTTAAAAAATGAAGAATTTAAATGTTCAAATTGTGGTACAAAGCAAGGAAATCCGAAGTGAACTTTGCTTCTTCAGCCCTGATTCACAGCCTTCCCTTTCTGTTTGCCCTCATAATGGTGCAAGTTAAAACCTCAACATTAAAATTATAGTGTGATGTGAACAGGCAATAGTCAGGAAATTCAAAGAAACATAGCTTATTGTATTTAATGTAGCCATGGAATTGGAACAGAAATGGCAATTAACTAAGGTAAATGTGGTGAAAAGAATATGTGCATCTACTGCAGTTTCACGACTATGTAACATTAATATCCTGGTTGCAATTCCACTCCATTACCCAAAACAAACCTAACAAAATAACCTAGTTCCATCTCTCAGCTACTACATAAACTGACATTTCAGTGACTCATTCCCTTAGCCCCAGTATTGAAATTAGTTATGTAAGAGTAACATACTTATGCATTTAAACTAAATAAAATAAAGCCATCTTATCAGCCCTAATGCAGAGGCATAGATTTTTATTTATTTTTAGATCTGCAGCTGCTTGGCTTGAAGAAAACCCAACTTTTTTGAAGAGAGTGTGGAAGAGGGAAGACTTTAAAATGGTTCACAGCCAGTTCTGTACTGCGCTAAATTAAGCAGTGACTCTGCTTTTCAAAATACAGTCTGTAATGGTCTTCATGTTCAAAAACTCCTCCACAGATTTATGCTTGTCTGGTGCAGGGGGGAAAAGACAGTTGTGGTAATCTTATCAAAAAAAGAGAGACTTGTTTTGATGTGTTTGGGGGAAATCTGCTTTCACGTCTTATAAATCATCTTCCAGACTTATTTGGACCTAAGCACACAGGCACAATTTTCTTTTCTTGCTTCCTCCCCTGCTCCTTGACCACATTGTGCTATATATGTAAAGGCTGAGTTCAGCACCATAAAACATCGGTAACAGCTCTTTTTATTAAGTGGTAAATCACAACAGGATGTGGTGATGCTGTCTAGCATCGCCACACCTAAGCTGTTCTGCTGTACAGTGACTTCATTCAGAATAGGTGTGGTGGTTATTAGACAGCTACCACACCCTGGAGTATTTTATTGCTGTCATACAGTGTCTCGATGAAAGGAAATACTTTTCTAGAGAAAAACGTGAATTTAGCTTTTGAAAGGAATCCAGTCCAGGATGATACAGCTTAAAGATTCCATGGCCTGCATCACTCATTCAGCATTGGTGAATATATTTATAGTTTGCTTTTTCCACATGTAACCGGTACCATATTTGAATAACCCTCCAGTAAAATAACGATCTCTGCTCTTATGCTAAGTGCTTATAAACTTTGTGTAGAATTGTTTGAGGGCCCCCGTCCTCCCTCTGCTCACCCAACCCCATTTTGTGTGTGTGTGTGTGTGTGTGTGTGTGTGTGTGGTGCTAGTGCTTGATAAAGCCTGGGCATGGGGAAAAGTTAGTTTTCCTAGCGTCATGTCAGACAGTGTCTCTTAATTAGTTCCATAAGGTGGCATCGGTCATTTGTCTCAAATGTAAAGATAAAATGGGAAAATCCATGAAGGCCGTTTCTGTTAGAAATCACAGGACTGGAAGTTGCAATGTAGGGCACCTGCATTGAGAGGACGTGGCCAACCAGGAATGGATCTAATTCGTTTTTTCTACAGACACATGCTCTGGATCCATTAGCTACTTATCATAGCCTCTCCATTGATCTACCAAATGGAGTGATTCCTGGTGGGAACAAAACATATAGAAGACTTTGTAAATACAACTTTGAGCCAAGTTCAGTGCTTATGGGAGTGATGGCAAATCCAAAGGCTTCAAATTTAACCTCTCATTTGGACCGAAACTGCTCTGAAGGGCCATCTGTTTTGCTTCTTAATTGCACACATAATACCTAATGCTGCATCTCTCTGCTAAATATGCTCCATTGTGGGATGGGGATGATGGTAAAAGATGATTAGATCTGAACTCCCTCATTTCCTTCTGTTCCCAGTCATGGCACTTTGAGGGCAAGGGATTTCAGGGTCTCCTCCCTGACAGAGCTGAACCTGGAGGGTGAAAACTGCATGTCGCCTTCCCGCAGCAGTGGGGAGAAATTCCTTATTTCAGAGGGCTTTCAAGACAGGTAACGTGAGGTGACTCAAATTTTCTCCCTTGGATATTTTGTGTTAGGGTGCCACTTGTTCAGCTGATTCATATCTCTGGTCCTTATTGTATGGTCTCCTATCTCCCAAAAACTGCTCCCGAGCATGATTTTCTAACAACAAGTGGACTCTGAAGAAGAAACTGACTGTGTGAGAACTGGAGGAAGCTTTTTTTTTGTTTGTTTGTTTTTTTTAAAGCAAAAAAAAAAAAAAAAGACATACACACAACAGAAATTGAGTCAGAATTACCTTTCTTTCAGCATTAAAGAAAATTAGAGGCAACAGAAATATGGCCTCCACAATGCTTCAGCATGCATGTGTAATCTAAGTGGGTGGATGGAATGGAACACAGAACGGCTGTCTGTCCCTGTTTAACGTGTCACACACACACAGTCCTTGGTTTGAATGTTGCGGTACATAGAAAAGCAAGTTAGGTAGCCAGAAGAAGTCCTCTCTCCGGAGTTTAGAGTGGTGCCTCAGTATATTTGGGCTCAGCAGTGAATTAAGAGACTTGAACGCACGCTTAAGTTCCATTCAGCTGCAAAGTGAAGCCTTCATTTTCCTCAGAGACAATAATAAATGATTAGGCCCTGCAAATGCAAGCGATGTGGCTGATAAAAGATCAAATCTCAATCTAAGGCATTTGCAAATGCAGCCACGCTTGCTGGAAAGAGCTAGATTGGAGACTTTCAAATAATTGTTTGAGTGAAAGACTTATTCAAAACAATCTAAGGAAAGGACCATGTTAAGACATTTATTCAATTACCTTTATTGCAAATTTAATTGCACTATTGAAATGATTTCCCTTGATGATCATTGGGGAAACTGTCTAATGCCAACCAGCTGGAAGTATTTTTCCCCAAAATAGGAAAGGGTTTAAAAATCCAATTTAATATGGGTTCATATCAAGTATTAGAGAAAAAAAATCAAGTTAGAGACTGAAAAAGCCTTAACCATCCTGCTGCCCATGCAGGATGGCTTTCTAAAACATAGATATGTAGTTCTAAATGACCCAATGATGGGAATCTTACAGCTTCCCTTATGAGACTAAATCGGTTGTCTGAAGACTTTTTTCCCCAACTGAATAAGTTTGAAGCTTGCGGGAGGAGAAGTAACTACACTAGAATGAGAACGTAGTCAAACTGTCCCTTAAATTCTATGACTAGAAAGAAAAATCAGTTCTTTCATCTTGATATTTCAGTCTCTCTCAAAACTGTGTAGTAGAAGAAGGAAGGAGCATGATGCCTTGCTGAGGGGAAAACAATCCTGCTATGATGTCTTCAAATTGGAATAGTTTAATCTCATTACAGTACTCTTGTGGTTTTTCAATAAACCTGCCACGTCAGCCAAAACTCTGCTTCAGTTGATGAAGTGTGCTCTCATTCATCTGCTCATTCTGTAGCTCTCTCCTTCATCTTACACTTCCTACTCCCTTCCTCAAGAAACTTTCATATGGGAGGAGCACACTAGCTGTGACATTAATGATGTTTTTGTCAATGATCACTTCCACTTATTCACTCTTTGGCTATAAAGTGGCGGATGGAAATCCTATTGGCTGCCTACGTTTGGTTTACTTTATCTCAAAAAGTATTTGACTTTTCTTGCGAATAGGGTGTTATAGAAGCCATTTCTCAAGGTGGGATGGGCATGGAAAAAGTGAAATCTGATTGTCTTGATATCAGTTGTCTGCGAGAGCAGAAATCTCGCAACTTAGTGTCAGCCACAGTGAGCTCTAGTGCAGAGCGGTTGCTGTTACCTTGACCCCTGTTTAGACTTGCTTTGAGCACACTGAAATTGTGATTAAAATGTCAGCACCTAGTATCATAAGAATCTTGTTATTGCTAACATGTCTAGTCTAGATTTTTAGTCAAGAACTAGTAACAAAGCTCCCACACTTGGAACAGAATAATCTTATCAAAATGTAGCTCTTACATAGTGTATTTCATGCATCAGTCTGAAAGTGTTTTAAGAAAGGCTGGTATCACCATTTTACAGATGGGTAAACTGAGGCATAGAGGTGAAAATCTGCTATTAACTAAGCCAAGTCAATTGCAACAAAGTGAATGGAACCTAGGTTGTCCTATGATCCAGTTTTCTACTCACAGGATTTTACTGACTATATATATCTGGAGTGAACGTAGGGATTTGAATAATTACCATTAATTAGACAAGTTTGAAATATAATATTTGAAGGGTACTTATGTATTAATGTGGATCATTAATTTTCCCCCAACGCTGTAGATCCTCTAGGAGGAATTTGTATAGGTAATCTGAGATGGATAGATTGATTATGAAGCTAATTCTTGGCAAATGTCTCTTCACTTCATTTATTTTAATGCTACGTAACTGCGTATTATAGAAAATCCCACAACTACCAGCAGTTAGGTTAATTTAAAGCTTTCAATCTGAATTTTATTTTGAAATGTTCTGAAACTCCTTATTTGTTAACCAGTAAAACTATATCCCTGGAGAAGAATTTTTTTTAAAAAAAATTAATGTTAAATTGCTTGCATACAATAAGCAGGAAGTGGTTCTTATAAATGTATATACAAGTATGGCCATAAATTGCTTGAACACTTTTCAAAAGGGGTGGTTCTTCTATAGATGAAAATACTGAAAAAATGGAATATTTTGGCCTGCAGTGAGGTACCCATCTTAACTTGTGACTGTGAGCCACATGATCTGGGAACACCTCTTCTGGAGTCAGGTAGCTCTAGCTCCTATGTTATTTCTTGCAAGAATGGACTGGGCACCTGCTTCACTCCATTTTGGATCAATAACTTAGGGTATGTTTTCACTCATGATGGTAAACTCAGCACTGCTGAATCGGTTCTCTGAGATCAACTGAGTGGAAGTCAACTAAATAAATCTATCCCCAGAAAAATATTAACGCCGCGTCAACTGGAGGGCATTTCCCAGTGGCACACAGTAGTGGGGATGCCACACTAATTAGAATTTATTCTACGTAGTTTGCATATCTCCTGTCAACTACCACCGAATATCACGGTAAGTGTAGGCTAGACCATCATCTTTGGAGGAGGGGGACTAACCCTGGGTCTTCTGCCTCTCAGGTGGGTTCCCTAAGCACCAGGCATTAGTGTGTGTCTGTCTCTCTCTGACCTAATGACTATTTAAATATTTTTACACAATGGACTACTTCCGCTGGAAAGACTTGAGGAGCTCAGCAGGTAGGGAATTCTTCTGAGGGGTGGAAGAAGCCTGTTCAAATCCTTTCTCCCTGTTGAGGGGATGAATTGAACCTGGGTCTCCCTCATCCCCGATGAGTGCTTTAAACTCAGTTAAAGTTTATAAGAAAGATGATTCTTCCTCCTCCATCTCTTCCTCCACCTCATGGATTTCGAACAGACAACATAGGCAAGGTAGGTTGAGGCCCACTTATTTCCCCAATTTGTGGATTGTGCCGGCCTTCAAAAGCCTTGAGCGAGGGAGCAGCGTGCATGCCTAAAGGCAGAATCTTAGGAAGATGGGGGACTTTTATAGAGAAAGTCTATAAAGAGGTGCCTACAGGGTTAGACAGCAGCCAAGTGGTAATTTTATGGGTCATGGTGGTGCCTAAAACTGGGATTTACGTGCCGAAGTACATTTTGTAGATCTGGGCTGCAGTAGGACCTTAAACCTCACTGCAACCTCATCCACCATGAACTTTGTTGTCCTGCATCTTTGTGGAAGCTAAATAACAGCCTGGTGCGGTGACTTCTGTCTGTTCTTTTGTACTTTGCCTGGTGTATGGAAATACTGCTGCTACTT
Organism: Pelusios castaneus; assembly: GCA_007922175.1. NCBI lineage: Eukaryota > Metazoa > Chordata > Testudines > Pelomedusidae > Pelusios > Pelusios castaneus. The sequence continues at coordinate 2,831,472 of ML685868.1, forward strand.
GGGATAGGAATGATTTAAAGAAATACCCTATTATTTTGATATGCTAGCATAAAGAATACAATTCCAAATAAAGGCCACACTTCAGTAAGACCATGAATCTAGTGAATATATGCATTACAAGAGGTAATTTTTCTGGATCTTGAAAACCACTGTTGTAAACCCTGGCTTGTAGCAAAGGTAGAAGACATCAAAGTAGTCTGGGCTGATTCATACTGTTCTAAAATTTCCAACAACCTATATGAAAGCTTTGTCTTGCCCACAGATCTAAAGAATTATATCTTCTCTGCTTCTGTCAGACAAGACACCATAGTCTTTTTACGCTAGAAGAATCAATGCTTTTTTTTTCCCCAGCAATGAGGAAGCAGTATGATAGGAGGAGTGGTTGGATGAGAAGGGACACGGCAGTTTCTGGGAGTTAGGATGTTAGCTCAGAGTGAAATGAGGGTGCCTGAAGCACAGGTGACCATGTCCCCCCACCCCTTTGATTCTTCCTGATTCCTCCTACCCTGTGTTTTATGAAATACACACAGCTTCCTAAGACATGTCAGACTTCCTTACGTCCCTGTGGCCATGGCTTCTGCGTTCTGCTTTCTCCTTCCATGGGCAGGGGTAATTCTATCATAGCTATGGGTGTGGAGTGGATACTCATGATGGGAGTTTGGGGTTGATTAGGGACAAGAAATAGGGCACTTGCTGGGCAATTGTTGCCTCTTATGAGTACTTGTAGGAAGGGCTATTCAGACTTCAGCAAGGACTCAGAATTACCTACAGATATTTCAGTGGGGTGATCTAAATCAGAGCATAAATTTCTGTACTGATAACATATTTCAGCATCTTGTGCTGCAAGATAAGACTGAAAAGACTTGACATGAAAACAGCCCTGGTCATCAGATACTGAGGCGTATAGAAAAGCTGAGTCTGGCAAATATAATGGCCATTTCACCTTGCTATTCCATTTGGGAAATCTGAGGCATGAGGGTTAAAGAAAACACATGGGTTTCTGGGTAGGAGAACTTGAATGGATCTCAAACTACATAAATAAATACAACTTAACTAACTTATTTTATATTTTGTAGGAAAGAGGCATTATCTAGTGTTTAAAGCATGAGGCTGGAAGATGTGTATTCTGTTCCAGACTGTTACACATTTATCTGATGCTTGGTGGCCATTTACCTGTCTGTGTCTCAGGAATCTCTTCCACTTACACTGAGGAATATTGATCCACCTGTGAAGCAGTTTGTAACATCAGATCACAGGCACTATAAGAGTGCAAATAAATGTTGTCTGGCAACAAAACATTCCATGTACCCATATACATGGACACTTATCCTTTAAAAGGAAAAACAAAATACACACTCAGACTTGATTAAAATCTTGGCAGCAAAGCAAACCTATATCAAGTGTATTTTGCATGCTGTGCAAAAACTGATTAACTCTTCCTCCTCTCCTCTGACTGTTGAGTTGTAAATTTTTCCATGGCGTGGCTTTCTTTTTTTTTTTTTTTTTTTTTTGCTATAGTCTGGGACATAATTTTACCTTTGAGTTGCATGCAATGTTCTGTTGTTATAATCTTCCCTGACCCCTGCAAAGCAGCATCTTGAAATCTTTGGAGTCTTCTCATGAGTAAATAGTGATGTCCTTTCAAGGAAATGTTCTTGGCTATGATTCAGACTGACTGCTG
>ML685868.1:2833552-2848286 GCA_007922175.1 Pelusios castaneus
TGTCCTTTCAAGGAAATGTTCTTGGCTATGATTCAGACTGACTGCTGTGATTCCTAGAAGTTGCAAGAAATATTGCTAATAGTAAAGTTACTTACACAGGACTATTAATTATAGGAGATGACAGCACATTATGAGAGTAGAGGCCATTAGTGGCCACTCTAATACATCTCCATTATACTTCTTAGATTAACTAATCTGACATGATCTCTTGGATCCGTGAGGATCAAACCCCATTTAATTTTTTAACTTAATCCTTGTCTAATAGGTGCTTTTCTTCAGAACTGATCAGAATCTTGGCTAAGTCATTAAAGATCCTAAGACACTCTTCACAAGGGTAAATGTGTATTGGGTGAATGTCAGTTTGGGTAGTAAAATTCTGCCTGCCTAAATACTTGTATTGCAAATCTGATTTTAAAAAATGATAAAAAATTAATGTGGCACATGCAAAATTAACTAATGGCTTGATTTCAGAATGTAATTGTATATAGAGATCTGTCATTGTGGATGTGTTTCAAGTGGGGTCCTACAGGGATTGGTTCTTGGCCATATGGTATTTAATTATCAGTTATCTGGAGGAAGAAATAATATCATCCCTGATTAAAATTTGCAGATGTTTAAAAAAATAGGGGAATGGTAAATAATGAAGAGGATAAGTCACTGATTCAAAGTAATCTGAATTGCATAGTATTCAGGCTACAAGCAAATGATGTGTTTTAATTTAGCTAAGTGTAAATGTATCTAGGAACAAAGAATGCAGGCCATACTTACACAATGGGGGTTCTAGCCTGAGAGGTGGTAGTGACTTTTGAAAAAAGACTTGGGGTCATGGCAATCAGCCGAAAATGAGCTCCCAATGTGATGCTGTGGCCGAAGAGCTAATGTGTTCCTGGGGTGCATAAACGGGAATCTTGAGTAGCTATAGAGGTTATTTTACCTCTCTATTTGGGGCTAATACAACCACTGTTAGAAGGCTATTTCTGGTTTTAGTGCCACAATTAAAGAAGGATGCTCATAAATTAGAGGGGGCGGTAGTGATTAAAGGATTAGAAAACATGCCTTTCTAGTGATAAGAGCGCAATCCATTTAGCTTAGCAAAGAGAAGGTTCAGGAATGACTTGATTACAGTCTATAAGGATCTGCATGGGGAACAAATATTTAATAATGGGCTCTTCTAGCAGAGAGAGGTATGCCTGATCCACTGGCTCTTGAAGTCATGTTTTAAAGCAGGGGTTCTCAACCCCTGGCCCGTGGGCCAAAAGTGGTCTGTGAGGCTTTTTTAAGTGGTCCATGCTTCTTTGCTGCTGGATGGGAGCTGGCTGCAGCCACCCAGTCCTGGCTTGCATCTGGGAACCGGGCTGTGGCCGCCTGCTTCCCTTCCTCCCCTAAGTGCTGGTCTTTCTCTGGCCAGGCAGCAGTGGCAGGGGCCCCTGGCGAGGAAGGAGGGAGGCACCGTCCGGGAGGAGCTGGGAGCGGAGCCCACTGGGGAGAGCCAGGCTGGGGCCATAGCCGAGAGGGTCGCTGCCCAGGTGAGGGCCTGGCAGGGGCAACCTGTCCTGCTCCCCAAGTGGGGCAGTATGCTCTGGTGGGGAGAGATCCAGACCGGAGCTAGCCCACGGGGAGTGCTGCGCTGGGGCAGGTTCAGGCTAAGGGGGGCCTGGCGCTCCCCCCCATACACCTAGAGGAGCTGAGTGGAGGGGGCTCACCTCCACCCAGGGCCAGGCTTGCATCCAACCTGCAGCATCAGTGCTGGGGGAGAGAGCCTGGCCCAGTTCCTTGGAGGCCTGTCTTGGCCCGGCCCAGTGGTGGGGAGGTTTTTGTTGTTGTTGGGCATCCAGCCCTTTAAAAAAAAACTTGGCTCAAGGGCCACAAATATAATTTTTACAACCCTGAAGGGCCACCAGTCTAATTAAGTATAATTAATTAATTGTAATTAAAATAAATAATTATAATTTCATTAATGGAATTTTAATTTCATTTTAATTAAATAGGCTGGTGGCCCTTCAGGGTTGTACAAATTATATTTGTTGCCCTCGAGCCAGAAAGGTTGGGAATCACTGTTTTAGAGTCAAGGTCTAAGAAATCCATTCTCTCCTAAAATTACTTGGGTGAAGAATGTTAAACTGATGATCTCAAATCAACTAGGAGGTTTCCCCATGTATATACAATATTAATAAAGCTCTTCAGCACAAAATTCCATTAACTTCAGTTGGATCTGAGCATGTCCTTAAAGTTCAGTGTACTCTTGCATGCTTTGAATTTTGGGCTCAGGAAACCAGGAACTGAATGGCTTGTCTCCCAAATCAAACAAGGAGTCCTGTGGCATTTTTAAAGACTAACAAATTTATTTATTGCATGAGTTTTTCTGAGAGAAAATCCCACATCGTCAGACGCTTTGACGAAGTGGGATTTTCTCCCATGAAAGCTCATGCGATAAATTTGTTAGTCTTTAAAAGTGCCACAGGACTCCTTGTTTGATTTGCTGACCTAGACTAACATGCCCACCCCTCTGGAACTTGTCTCCCAAATGCCACAGAACAATTGGAATAGCCCAGTGGGATTATGTGTGTTTGTGCAATATGAGTCACTCAATACCAAGAATAAAATGCTATACCAACTGTTCATGAACTCCCAGACCCCTTTCCTAGCATAGTTTCCAAAAGAAAAGTGGGTGCCAATATGGGCACAGCCTAGTTAAGAAGGTCAAATTATAACATGGGAACTTTCAATGGCTACAGACTGGTCTCTGCTGGATACTTGAAATTTATGCCAGACTGTTTTAATATAGCAGCTCGTGGCCAGCTGACTTTTCGCTCTTGTATGCTCTAATACAAGTTGTAGTGTCTCACTCGGTTTATTTTGCACATTCCAAAGCGATAGCCGTGTTAGTCTAGTTCAGCAGAACAAGCAGGGCCGTCCTGGGGTGGGGGGGGCAAATGGGGCAATCGTCCTGGGCCCCACGGTTACACGGGCCCTGTGGCCCCCCCACAGCCACATTCTTCCCTGCTCCCCGCTGCCTTTGGCAGGGAGCGGGCCTGGAGCACTAAGCCCAGTCTCTGAGCTAGCCCTCCCCATCTCCGGGGGGGAGCAGGCAGGCCCAGGGGTGGGGCAGGTGGATGGGGCCCGCCTCTGGACCGGCATGCTGCGGCCTACCCCATGCGGCCAGGGCCAGCCTCACTGGTGGGATGCCCTCGGGAACCGGCTCCCGGCAGCGGCCTCGGGTCCCTGGCTGGGGTCGGCTTCAGCCGGCTCCCCCCCACCGGCGGCCCCCGCTTCTGGGGCTGGGCCCGGGGCTGGCTCCCTGGGGGGGTGTAGTGGCCCTCCAACATGGGGGGGGGGCGGGGCCCCACCTAGGCCAGTTGGCCCTGGGCCCCGCTCCCTCCACAGGACGGCCCTGCAAACAAGGAGTCCCGTGGCACTTTTAAAGATGAACAATAAATAAATTTGTTAGTCTTTAAAAGTGCCACGGGACTCCTTGTTTGTTTTGGTTTATTGGTTTATTTTGTTACGCTTACAAGATGGGAAAACTACCATTTCCAGGGCTTCGGAAACTGAGATTCTTAAAATAGTCATTCTGCTTCTTGCTGGAGGCCGAAGTTCTTAAATCATGATGGAATCTTGCTATTAATAAAGTAGGTTACACACAACATAAAATTAGCTGTTACTAAGCTAATGTCACTTTCAAAGTAAAAAGCAACTAGTACTTTACTAATGATGTCCCGAAATGTTCTTCTATTTTTACACCTCTGAAAGCATAAAAATGAAAGTCAAGACCCAGCCTTTGTGACCCATATAGTCTGGAGTGGGCTCTAGTGTCAGATCAGGAGGCTAGAACTTACAGGACAGATGCTGTATTTGATAGCATGTCTCTTGTACCATAAATTAGAGACAAGTGGATGCTTAAGCTTCTTTCTAGGCCTGTAGGCTCTAGCACCCAATTGGTCCCAATAAACACTGATGAGTGACGCAAACCAAAGGATGATTAAGTAGGACTGGCAGAAGATGTTGCCCGTACCCTAAACTCCATGGCTTAATCCAGTGGTTCTCAACCTCTGTGTCGGGACACATTACTGTATTGCCACACAACAGTAAGCGTGTCACAGAGAGCCAGGGAGATGGCTGGATTTGGCCTGGAGGAATGGGCTAGTGTGTCCTGTAGAGTTGCAATGTGCTGCCAAGTGTGTCGTGACCCACAAAAGGTGGAGAACCACTGGTTTAATCAGTGCACTAAGAATACAGTCCCTTGCTTGATGCTTGTGGCGGGGGAAAGGGGGCAGCTCAAAAGAGGGCTAGTGCTTTTCAAGTCTTAATACTTGGGTGGCTCCCTTTTAGTCCATCCCTTCACTAAAAGTATTTAAGTATCTGGTCCCTGGGCTTGGTTCACTTCAGCAGTGGATCTTGTTAGGGTGGCTCTTCCATGAGGATGCAGCAGGTTGTGTATCTCTGTTCTCCACCTCTGCTTGGTTTGGTGCCCAACTTCAGGGCAGCTGTTCCAGCTCACAGCTCCTTTGAGATCAAATCTCCTCCTCCACTCAGATAGCGTGCCTTAATCACCCAGTCCTGCCCAACGGTCCTTCCAAGTGCCTCTCAATTCAACAGGCCCAGGAGGGAGAAAAGCAGCAAATCTGCTAGCTTGCACATTCATTATAGTTTTATGGAGGGGAGACCCTCCTGGATAATTCCAAATAACGCTTGTAGCTGTGAGACCTGTGGGAGCAGAAAGAGAGAGTGAAGAAACTTATTTGGAGTGTGGCTGGTACCAGCTCTGTTTTGCTCTCACACAGGGTAACTTTTGGTCAGGGCTAATTAATGTCCGACACCACCTACTAAAACTTATCACATCACAAGGTCTTCCGTTAGGTACTACGAATGCCGAAGAACTTTGTCAGAAGCCCCCCACTATGAATAAATAGAGCAATGGTTCCCAACCTTTTCTCTGCTGTGGCACACCTCGATGCTTTTAGTAATTTTGAGGTACACCTGCATATAATCTCCGAATGAACTCATGAATATTCATGAGCCAATCCCGACCTCTCTGAATAGTTTTTCAAAAAATTCCATGGCACACCTGCTCAAGCCTGAGGGTGCACCTGTGTGCCGTGGCACACTGGTTGGGAAATGCTGAAATAGAGTACTAACTTGAGACCTGTTTTATTTTCATGACTCTGTCGCTGACCGAATGTGACCTTGGACAAATCACTATACTGCTCTGTGCCTCTGTTTTCCATCTTGTACTTCGTCTTGCCTACTTAGACTATAAAGCTCTCTAGAGAACAGACTCTGACTTTGTGCCTAAGGCTATGTACACACTACCATTTTTAACGCGCAATAATCCTCTTCCGCATTAATTCTCCCGTGGCTGTTGTTGCGCGAGATCGCGTACACACTATGCTTGCTCTAACGGAACAAAGCCCCCCCCCTTCTGAGCGCAGTCCTCCAGGAAAGCGAAGGGGATTGTGGGTACGTATCCCAGAGTCCCCAGTATCATCTCCCGTGGTGCATTCCGCTACTGACGCTACCCAGCGGTTGCCAATAGCAACGAGCGCGAATTTCAAATTGAAGCAACCTTCTTCTCGGCACTGCCTTTTCAGAATCGACATGGATTCAGCTGTGATCTTGAATGCTGCCTTCAGCATTGTGAACACAGCCCAGATTCTGTTGCGGTTTGCCTTTGGCTATGATTCGGAGCATGACACGGATGACTCGGTCTCGGATGATGACAGCATTGAAAACAAAACGGACATTCTGATCAGTTTCGCGGACCAGCAACACAGCCTGAACCGCCGTGTTTGGTCCCGGCAGACGAGCACAGACTGGTGGGAACGAATCGTCCTTCAGCTGTGGGATGATGATCAGTGGCAACAGAACTTTAGAATGCGGAAAGCCACATTTATGGAGCTATGCCAGGAGCTTGCCCCTGCCCTTCGATGCAAGGACACGAGGATGAGACCCGCCATGACCGTGGAGAAGCGTGTGGCTATCGCACTTTGGAAACTGGCGACTCCAGACTGCTACCGCTCGGTCGCAAACCAGTTTGGGGTTGGACGCTCGACCGTTGGAGTGGCACTGTCACAAGTATGCAGAGCCATCAACCGTATTCTGCTCAGGAGGATGGTGACCCCGGGAAACGTGAGGGAGATCATCGCAGGATTTAATGAGTTGGGCTTCCCGAGCTGTGGGGGTGCAATAGATGGGACTCACATCCCTATTCTCGCTCCCGACCACCTTGCCTCTGAATACATCAACAGGAAAGGATACTTTTCGATGGTTCTACAGGCACTGGTGGACCACCGTGGTCGCTTTATGGACATTAATGCTGGCTGGTCTGGAAAGGTGCACGATGCACGCATCTTTAGAAACTCTGGACTATTCAGAAGGCTACATGCTGGCACATTTTTTCCAGACGAGAAAATAATTGTGGGCGGTGTAGAGATGCCAGTGGTGATACTTGGGGACCCCGCCTACCCACTGATGCCATGGCTCATGAAGCCGTACACCGGGAAGTTGGATCCTGACAAGGAGCGTTTCAATTACCGGTTAAGTAGATGCAGAATGGTTGTGGAGTGTGCCTTTGGCCGTTTAAAAGCGCGCTGGAGAGCGCTGTATGGCAGGCTAGATCTCCACGAGGACAGGATCCCATTAGTTATTTCGGCTTGCTGTGTTCTTCACAATATATGTGAAAGCCGGGGGGAGAGATTCAGGAACTCTTGGACCACTGAGGCACAACGTCTGGAAAATGCCTACCAGCAACCAGACACGAGGGGTATCCGGGGGGCGCAGCTAAGGGCAGTTCGCATAAGGGATGCGTTAAAAACCCATTTTAGTACTGTTGGTTAAAATTGTACCTTTGAATATAGTTACTAACCATTTCCTATATGTTTCAACTGTTAAAAATTAAGCTTTAGAAATTTTGTGTTTTTCCCCTGTAAACATTCATTGAATCAAAAACCGTTAATGTTAAATTAATGAAACAAATAAAGAAAGTCTGATTAAGTTTAACAAGGATTCAACTTTATTTAATTAACATTGATCAAAACTCGGGTTTGAGGGGAGTAGGGACTAAAGGTGGGTGTAGGTGCGGGACTCAACTACATATGTTGGGGGAGGGGTTCTGTTAGGGTTACACCATGGATGTCCATGGTGGTCTAAAAACTGTCTGGGGGGGGAATGTGGCGTGGATGCACTGAAAGGCATATGAGGCTGATGATGGGGGGTGCGAGCCTGTAGCAGACCGACCATGGTCTTGAGGAGGTTGGTCTGCTCCTGCATGATGCCTATCAGGGCATCCTTCTGCTGCTCTCTCCTCGCACTGCTCTGTCTCCTGTCCTGCCTGCACTGCCTCCTCCATTGCCTTGTCTCCCTCGCAGAAGCCTCATGGAACTGCATGAGCTCCTGGAAGACGTCTTCCTTGCTCCTGCGAGGCCTCCGCCTTATCCTCCTCAGACGCTCAGCTGCAGCTGTAGACTGTCCACCGAAGGTCATTCCTGTTCAGATATGAAAAATGTAGAATGCCGCTATTGTTCTCGCCACGGTCAGGAGCAAATGATGTTGTTCTCCCCACACATTCCTTCAATACACAAGAGGGGACCTATGGGGGGGCGGTAACAGATTTCCCAAAGCTTGGTACGGGTTGCAGAGCTAGTACAACGGAGAGTTGACTATTGCCACACCAAGTTCTGATCCCGTGCCCGAGATGGCTGAAATAGAGGCAGATCTCACACTGCTTAGAGTGCCTCTGCAAGCGAGAATGCATCTCCTTCATGTTGCCGACTTCAAGCCGGGACCTTACGCTGCAGGACTGTGCGCAGCAATGTTGCCCGCAGGAGTGCTTGCGAGTCTGAAAGGAAGAGTGTCCCTGAATGGTGGAGTGCAAAGGAATGCTCTACCATGTAATCTCAAGAGAAGACTCTGGAAATATTTGGATGACGCGTTCAGTGAGTTGAAAGGGAACGACTACTTGGAAATCGAGGCATACATCGATGACCTTTTTAAGTAATGCTAGTAACACCTTTACAGTTCTGTAAGGAACAGAACTGAGGACACCGAAAACAAAAACCCCTTGCAAAAAAACCATGTCTACGCTGAGCTGTAGCACCTAGAATAGAGGACATTGCGAACGGGACTTACCAGAGCTGCCTTCTGATGATTCCTGGGTAGGCGTGGAGAAGGAATCAGTGGAGCTTGTTTCTGGCTGGGTGGAAAATAACTCCTGGCTCCCCGGGTCAGTGGCTCCGTTCTCTCCGTCCTCGTAGTCTTCTTCTTCTGATTCCTCGTCCACAATTGCCTCGTCGCCTTCTGCTTCCTTCTCTGTTTGGGGTGCAGTCTCCGAGGTGTCTACCGTGCAGTTCGGGGTGGTTGTGGGATCGCCGCCCAGGATCGCCTCCAGCTCCTTATAGTACTTGCACGTTGCTGGCGCGGAGCCAGAGCGCCGGTTAGCCTCTCTGGCTCTGTGAAATGTTATCCGCAGCTCCTTCACCTTTGCCCGGCACTGCAGGGTGTCTCGCTCGTACCCCTTTTCGGTCATGGCTTTGGATATTTGACCGAAAATGTCAAAATTCCTCCGGCTGCCACGTAACTGTGACTGCACGGCGGACTCTCCCCAGATGCCGATCAAGTCCATCACCTCTGCTGCTGTCCAGGCTGGAGCTCGTTTGCTGCGGCGCGACGACATTGCGAGCGAAGCACACAGAGGCAGCAGCACCGAACAGCGAGGCAGAAGGGAGAGTGGTGAATTCAAAAATTCGCGGGACAGAAGAGGAGGTCGGGAAAAATGACGTCACGACGATAGAGTACAGGCGGAAGTGCAGAAGGGATGGAATTTGAATTGTGGGCCATTTCCGTTATATTCACATTGCGCGATAAGCGTACACACACTGGCAATCGCGCAACAACTATTCCGCGTTAGCAGCAACCACGCTCGTTTAGGTGGTTTACATTTTGCGCAAAAAGAAGGGACTTAACGCGGAATAACTGTAAGTTGTGTGTGTACGCTCTGTTTGTTATTGCGCATTAAAGGGCTTTATCGCGCAATAACTTTGTAGTGTGTACAAGGCCTAAGACAGCTTCTTGTATTTGGGCCCCATCATCCTAGGCACTGTAGAAAGATAATTAAATGCAACTTGATGTTGGCTGGGCCACAAGACGCCAACATAATGCAAATGATAATCAGAAGCAAAATTTTAACCCCCAGAGTATTGAGCGCCCAGTCCGCAATCCTACTGAAATACAGGCTTGCACCAGTCAATAAGAGTTTCACCCCTTCGTGGGAGTCGGAACTTTGCTTGAGGAGAACTAGATTCTCTGTTTTGAATTGAAATTGCTCAAACTCCTATTTGGTTAATGCAAATTTAATATAATACTGTCTTTAAGGATGCTGATAAAAGAATAGACGGGAAAGTAGATAGCTAGTAAGAAATCTTATTAGGACCCATTTTAAAGATGCTTTAGTTTGGTCTTTTGAGTCTGAAAAGTATGACCCTTCTTTTTATAGTTCAGAAATTCTGTTCTTGGGATAGTCATTTGACCAAATGAAACACAATTCCCCAGTGAGTCCCCATTTCAGAAGAAACACATGTTAAAGAGCAGTAATTTGATCTGAAAATAGCATGCACAATGTGTACTTTCTCTTCACAGCATATAATCACTCCAAGCCTTATTATGTAAATATGTTGTGCTTGGAACTCTGTAATAGTCACATCATATAAAAATTAAGTTGTGCGCAATGGGAAGCCTTGCAAATTTATGGACATAAAAGAATAAACAGATTTCCTTTTCCCAGTCCCACAAAGTTCTCAAGAATACAAGTCCCCATGCGAGGGTGAAGCTATCTTCAATATTAATGAACAATTCTCTGAAAATCTGTGCAGTCAAAACACGTTTCCTTGTAGCTGGTATATCACCATATATTTGTTACAGTAGCCTAATGAAGACCAACATGCTAGACACTGTCCTCCAAGCACACACTAAGTCCCTGCCCCCCAAAATTTAGTCAGAGCATTGGTGAGAGGACGTTTTATTCCTATTTTACATTTGGGGAATTAAGGGCAATAGGTGACTTGGTCAGGGCTAAAGAAAATCTGCCAGAACTGGGAATTTTATCCAGATCTCCAGAGTCCCAATCCATTTCCTTAGTTTGATTTATAGGGGGTGCAGAGGAAAGAAGAACCCCTTGTAGAGAGGTTCAGGGGCCTCCTCTTTTTAAAGAACATGAGGCACATTCCAAATATAAAACACTTGCTATTCAAAGCATCTTTTAAACCAAGTGTAAAAGTAAAAGATGGATTAAAGGTATCGAGAGTGAGATTCCCTTTTCAGTTTAAATACTGTCACTCCTCCCCATCTAAATTTGCTATACTCAGAAGTAAGGTAAAAAGCAGAGGAATTATATATGGGTGGTTGGCAATATATTTATCTCCTTTGTACAAAGTGGTGGACTAAAGATTTTGAATGAAGCTTAGGAAGTGCTATGATAGATTCTATTGGGAAACTTTTTGCCTACATGTTTTTTTTTCCCTCTTGCCTGTCCAACAAACAATCCACGTAAGCAATGCTATATCATTCATGATCATCGCTGGATTCTAGGCTTTCAGCGCCATTTACATTTCTAGCAAAAGAACGTTTACACTTGGCAATGATTTGTTTCCCATTTGTTTCCCATTGAAATGCTGTCATACACGCTCTTAACCCTCATCTTAAAGATTATTTTAAACACCTTCATTTTAGAGGTAAGCTACAATTTCAGTTTTATAGAATGGTAAAGCCTTTTTTCTAAAATTTAGATGTCAAACATCCCATGCAAGTGGAAAAAGCTAAAAGGTCCTGTTAAGCTTTTAGGACACGTATTTATTGGCTTATAGTATGGAAAAATCTTGACTTTAACTAACAAACAAACAAAAAAGTATTTTATATTACTGTAGGAAAGACTAATAAATAGCAAATAAACCTAAATAACTGTGTGTTTGTTGTGATCCAAGGCCCTTGGCCTGTGGTGCAAGAATTAAGGGATTTGTAAGGCTAGAAGGACCGCTGTGATTATGTAGCCTGACTACCTGGATCCAGAGCTGACACTCTGTTAGACCTATGCACTTGTGTTAAAACTCTTGCAGTGCTATTTGGTATAGAGATCGTAAGAGACCACAGTGGGCTCCAAGAAATTTCAAATCACGACACAAATCTAAAACCGGACTCAACCTTTTGGGCCTAAACTTGACAATGGCCCTTTGTTAACATTATTATTTATATTGCCCTTTATAACAGATAAAAACACAAAAAATAAGATCCTTGTCCTGAAGATCTTACCGTCTAAAGGCCCAGGCAGGTACAGTGCAGTGAACAGAGGCATGAGGGTGTTCTTGTTGGTTCTCTGAGAAACAGGTGGGTTTTTAGAAGAGGGGGATTGAGTAAAAAAAAAAAAAAAAAAAAAGGGGGTGGTGGTGATTGTTTGTGCTAACTGTATGTCTGTTCCAAGCATAGTGAATAGCATGAAGAATCATTCGGGAGGATACCGAGTGCAAGGAAAGAGGTTGGGGCAATAGAAGGAGGTGGGCAGAAGGTTTATCTCTCTTGGAATCGATCAACTTCCTTCAGAGGGCTGCTGTGACATCCTGTTGCTCAGCGAGGTTCAGAATGCAAGGCGTGTGCAAAACAAAAACCCTCCCTTTGCAGCAAGAATACAAGCAGCTGAATCTACAGAGCACTAAATGCACTTTGTTGGCTGCCGCGTTTTAAAAATAAAACAAGGCGGCACATGCTGCTGAACTAAGAGTTGTGATGGTCTTCAGCATTTCTTAACTACAGGTAGCAGACAGCTCTGAGACAATTTGAATACTTTCATCTCTTCTTTGTATATTTTTAGCTGCCACTGTTCAGTGGTTCCAGAGCCTGACAGAGTTCTTTTGAAAAAAGAGGAACACAAATACAGGAAAGTTACAGATTTCAAGCAATATAGTGAATTGCTTTAGACTGGGGTGTAGGAAAGATACTTAAAGAGGAACTATAAGGAGTTAGATCTTTTTAATTACTAGGGATCTCTGGAACATGCAGGAAAACATGCTGGCCATGTTCGGCTCTGTTCCAGTTTTGCTTTTGGGCTTGAATAATATTAAATACCTCACAGTGCACCATGCTTGTAAAATCCTTACTCCAGATTATACATCTCAGTGCATGTGTTTCTGGAGCTGGGAAGCACCAGCATGTAGTTGGAATGGTTTCATGACAGTGAGATTCATCAGGGGGACAAGTGGATCCCAGCCTCCTCCTATTCCCTCTGTGGTTTCAGATCACTCCTTCAAGTCCCTCTTCCTGCTTCCAACGCAGCTCTTCTTTTACTGATCACTGAGTGCATGACTACGTCATTTGATTTTCTGCTGCAGCTGTGTGTTGAATTACTAATACGCCACCTACACCACCATTTGCACCAGCTGCAAGGCATAAAACTAAGTTTTCCTTTTGATTCTTGGTGAGTTTTATCTTCCCTACAGGAGGTACCTGTGGGGTTAGGCAAAAAACACCATCACTTCCATGGTCTTTCTCTGCCCTGATCGTTCGTGGTTCCTCAAGATACTAAATAATGGTCTGAGCATGAAATTGACCAATGGTTTCTGAAGAGCAAAGCCGAAGCTACTTAAACACTATGGTGATGGCCGCAGGATACTGATAATGTTTGGCTGCTTATATTGGGTATAGGGCAAATTGACCGATGTTTGTGATCCAGTTCTGGAAGGACAGCCTAACTGTTGAGGCCCCCATCCCCAAAGCACTCTCTCTTAATATGGGTTTCAGTGGACCTCATTGATGCTATCATCTTCAAAGCTACAGTCTTGCTAGAGCTAGTCTCTCTGATATGCCTTGGGTGACCACATAGCAAGTGTGAAAAATTGGGGGTGGAGAGTAATAGACACTTATATAAGAAAAACCAGTATTGGGACTGCCCCTGTAAAATTGGGAGATCGGGTCACCCTAGCTGCATCGAGGTTGGCCTCGTCTCGGAACTTTCTGAGGGCCCTGATGCTGTTCTTGGATGGTGCAGTTTTACCTCATTCCAGCTGTTCACCTCTGGGTGCCTGGGGAGGAGGCCAGTGCCAGACACTGATGACATGAATAGGAGAAAACAGTGAAGTGTACGGAGTATTTGACCAATACCAATGGTTTTCTCCTCCAAATCCTGGCTTTATAATTTACTACACTACATATTTTTACTCTTTGTTTATACAAAACGATACCCATTATTCACAAGTGGGTAATAAAACATGCTATGCAAAGATGGGATAGGGACAAGTCAGCAAAAATATCTCCTTTTATGAAGCAAAATAAATAAGAAACAAGATATCCCTGAAACAATAAGGGGAAAGGTCTTGATTTTTGTGAGGCAGAGCAGTGGTTTTCAACCGGTGTGCTATGGCACACTGGTGTGCCATGAGAACTGTCCAAGTGTGCTGTGAAATTTTGTACAAAGGTAATGAGAATCAATGCAAAACAAACATGGTATGTTGCCTTTTATTATCGGGTTTGGGAGATGAAAAATCTTGAGACAATACCACTTGATTCTTGTAAGCACAAAAAACCCACATTGGCATCTAGTGATTCATAATGAGATTTGTCTAGCTTTATTAGATAAGATAGAGACCTGCAAACCCAGAAATTCAAAGTCCAGAGCACCACAGTAACAAAGTGATGTCAACAAACTTATTTCTGAATTAAACCAATGTGGGAAGAGAATTGGGCTGAAATTAATATAAAAGCAGAATATTTTATCAAGTATTTGCGTATGTTGCTTCTGTTTTATGTGGCCTCATGAGGCTAAAATCTCAAAGGACTTCTGCAGGTGTGGGCTGAAATACCACAGGATTTTTGGCACCATCCCAAACCCTAGTCCTGATTCAGCCTTGATTACCAAAGCCTTATCTGAACTGTGTGCAGATGGACTCACCCCTTTTGGCATCCTTCTCTAATGCATCCTGTCTCCAGCCTGTCCCAAAACTGCCCCATGGTAATACTTTCCATTCCGTTGGTGAAGCTGCGAACAGGAGTTTTTTAAAGGTGGAAATGAGTGCTACACCTTTGGAAAAACACAAACACGCACATCGCATTGTGCTAGTGTTAGAGTATGGTGTTGCTCCTGGTATCTGACTGGCTCTACAGAGCAAGGTGCTGCGTGAGCCTCTGTAGTAGGGCCTACTGTATCTGACCCCTGAACTTGCAGTTGGTCAGACTACTAAAACCGCCTTTCTCCCAAACCTCTGGATTGCTTATCTTACATATGAATCTGTCGCTCTGCAGTCTAACTGGGATATTACATTGGCCAGTCAACAACTCAGGATCTCTGTCCTGGGCGGGCTTTGTAATATTGGCTTTTGAATTTCAACGTGTGACAAGTTCCATGGGGCTGAAATTGAAGATTATGTGTAATTGGATTCTATTTATAGGGTTGCTGCTGGAGATTGTAGAGCCTGAATTCTATGCATAGCAGCTGGTGTGAGTTTTTCAAATACAGTTGGTGTTGATGGTTGGGATATAGATTTGGGGGCGGGAAAGAAACTGAATAAACAGATGCTTAATGATGGAGTCTCTTCACTTACTAGTTCTGCTATTTCCAGTTCTACTCTACAAAACATTTCTGCTACCATGGAGCCACTGTTTAATGCTTTGTCAGTAGGGATGATCATATGTTACAGCCTAGCTGGTTCCAGAGGAGTAGCCGTGTTAGTCTATTGCAGAAAAACAACAGAGTCCTGTGGCA
>ML685868.1:2848686-2946436 GCA_007922175.1 Pelusios castaneus
TAAATCTGTTAGTCTTTAAAAGTGCCACAGGACTCTGTTGTTTTTCTAGCCTAGCTGGAGATTGTGTACAGATCTTTCACAGATGGAATAGTTTGCTTAAAAGATTATATAAAACTCAATACTGTAGCTAAAGTGTCTTAACCAATTGCTGTGATATGTGGAACAGTAGACAAATGTAAATACAGCACCACTTTTCTGGACACCACTGAAGTGCTCTAGGACACTGGCTTTTCTTGTCTCCCTGTTGTAGATCAAATAGAAAATTCTGTATCTTAGTCTCACGTGGGAGGAGGATGAAATGTGGCTCTGTGCTTTGTCCTGGGTACATTTCCTATTGGTCTGTGCAGGATTAATCAATGACTCCATCAGTACCTTCCAGCTCAGTAAAAGGAATGGAAATAGCAAGTGGTAAATCACTGGAGGTTAGTGAGGATTTAGGAGAGCAGAGATTAGTAAAATCTTTGATTTTTAAATCCTTGTCCGGTTTCTTTCAAGAAGGGAACCATGTCCTGTACCAACTCTGTCCAACTTGACTTCTAAATTGGGGCCCTGAGCAAGTATGTAGTATGAATTACTGCTGGATGGACTCAGAGTGAACAGCACCAAGGGTCTTGATTCAGGAGTGGGTCTTCTAGGTGCTCCAATTATACAAATAAATAATAATGAAGGGGGACAGTTTCTGAAATAATCTACCGGATCTGATATCATGAGCTACCGGTCCCTTATTTTGTTGTGTGGTGGTGGTGAATTGTTAACCACAATTGGCAATTCAGGCATGCAGATCCCACAATAGCTGGATCTAATGTTAGTTCGACAATGCCACTGAAGCTTGCTTTGTATATCTGCATCTTTCACTAAGTCAAAATAAATGGAGAAAATGGATATTTAAATTAGAATAAAACCTGACCTGCTAATGTAGCTATTTATCATTGCTAGCAATTTTTGTGGAACAGTTAATGCGCGGAAAGGTCACAGGGGACTGTAGTCTGCACTTGAAGAGGGATAGATAGTGGGTTTTATTTCTAACTGCTACAATCCTGTGTAGCTTTCCTTTTGGGAAGAATAATGGGCTTTCAGGTCTCGCATTGAATGTGATAACATTTTGCATAAGTAATTCTTATGTACAAGTCAACAGAAGAGCTTCGGTTTTTTGTAAAGTTGCATAATTTAAAGTAGACAAAACAAGTTATGCTCATACCAGAAAATGGAAATGCCGAAGTGGAAATACACAGGCATACTGTGAATTAGTGTTATGCTAACAAAGGACTCGGTTTCATGCTTATATTTTTCTTGTGCCATCAGTTATGACAATATTACCACCACGAGCAACTTTATCCATAAGCATAGAAAGGAACGCTTTAAAATGCTTAAAGCCAAGTTCAAAACTTTTGGCTGAGCAAAAAGTTGCTCTAGATGACCTGCATTTAAAAAAAAACCTTACTTGTTACCTGGGGTCTGGAGCAGTCTCAAATCCAGTGAAACTTAGTGTATGATCAAACGATGGCTGAGGGGCAAAACCTGGGACAGCAGAGTTCTGTCTAATGGTGATATACAAAAAGTATGACCTCGAGCTGGTCAAACTTTACACATTCTATTTTCTTCAAACTTTATTTTGTTGTTGTACACTAACTTTCCATATCGGTATTAATAAATCTTATAAAAAAACTTGTATTTGTTACCTTTTTAAGACATTTGTGTTTGATCGACCTCTTACCTGTGTTTTGTTCTAATACCAAAAACAGTAACGTTTTTAAAAAAAAAAAATAAAAATCTAAGGCTGGCTGTCCTCTTATCTCTGTACCACTAATGTTGGGAGATCTGTCCTTTTTCTAGAAACAAGCTATCTGACATCTGGCAGCTAGTGGAAATTGTGTTTATCAATGGGTCCTTCCCTAAGTCAGCCTCCTTTTGGATGCTAACCTAATAGAATCAGGATGGGTTCTGTTGGAAGTCTAACTTTTTAAATTCTATTTTTTTTTCCCTCCAGAAGACTATTATCTTAAAGCATTCCCACCAGGTATGCAAAAAGGTCCCTATTTATCCACATGCTCACCAGTGTTTGTCTGCCTTTCCATATATGTGCACATACATGCACACAAAAATTATAGTTTCCTTAACTTAGATTGAATGATCATTGGTAGTTTTGGTGTTGCAAGTTTTCTTCATTACACAAATAGAGGAAGTTTTGGGCTTCCTCCAGGTGCTTTGCCATTGTTCCAAAGTAATGTATATGTTAGAGCTTTTTCCCATTTTTCCATCAAGTTACTTATCTTCTGGAGCCATCAACAAAGATTCGTTATATTATGTGGCTGTCCGGCCTTTGAAATGGCGTGTACTTGCCTTGCACTGAGCAGGAAGGGATTAACCCTACAGGAAGTCCTGCCCCTCTGTCCTTTGCTGCAGATGCTGCAACTGGTGTGCTAATAGGAAAGCTCATTTGGGGCTGGATGCTAAAGAGCCAGGATGTATAATGGCGGTTCCAAACAGGGAAGCCCATGGATGCCCCACGGAGGCCAGATTCACAGGCTGCTATGCCTACCGAGGGATCTGAAAACCCTGACGACACCGGCCCGAGGCGTCAGCAATCAGGGTAGAAAATAGCCCAGTGGAGGGCTACCTGTTGGTCCATGAAGAGTCAGCAAGTTTTGGCCTGATCTCTGCTGACTTATTGGCGGCCACTTATCACTGATGGCCCTGGGTTGGCCCATTCTACTCTATCCATTAGGCCACGCTACCCCAAAGCCTAGGGACTGCCCTTTTGATTCTGACCACTAGGCCACACTGCCCTGAAAGCAGGAGCCACTGTACTGACTATGGCCACTAGGGGACACAACCCTGAGGGTGAGGACAGTTTGACGAGCTTGACCATGGGGTCTGAGTGTGCAACTCCAGCGTGTGACAGGGTGTTCGTGACCAGGTGTCCTGATTTTATAGGGACAGTCCTGATATAGGGGCTTTTTCTTACATAGGCACCAATTACCTTCCATCCCTGTCCTGATTTTTCACGCTTGATATCTAGTGGGGTTGGGATGTACTTATCCCATGACATGGCCTTTCCCATAATTAGTGTTTCTCTTGTAAATGGACTCCTAAAACTCATGGGACTTGATAGAAACTTTTACTTGCAAATGAGACAAAGCTGGTATAATGATATTAATTTCCATAATTTCATCATTGTAGAACAGCTGGTCAGGGGCTGCATATTCTATGTATTTGCTCAACATGATGAAACTCCGGATTGTTTCTGATGAATTTAAGTGAGATGGGGAAGAGGCTGCTGCTTAGCTGTGTCAAATTCCGTATCCGAGATATAGTTACGATACCAAGATTGTTTCCCTTCTGTTTTGGACTAAATTGTTTTTAAAAGCTTTTATTAAGGCAAAGTTACAATAAAACATTAACATACTCTATGATGCATTCCTCCAAGTATGCTGGGTGACTAAATTTCTAAATACAGTACCTGTGTCTTTTTTTTTTTTTTTTTTTTTTTTTTTTTTTGGCTCTTCTCTTATTTATGTGGTGTGAAAGCGTTTCCATTACAACAGTGGTCCTTATTTTATTATACCACACATCCATAAGAGGAAGGGGGTGTCACATTTTTCAAATAATATGCAATGTAGAATCTAACTGCTAACACTAAAAAAGGAATTAATTTGTCACTCTGCTTAAAAGGCAGACCCTTTACTGAAGCATTTGTTGGTCTAAATCTTTTAGAGTGGGGCGGGAATGCAGTACTGTGTTTTGATTCATACCTCTTATAATAGAGGGGAGGGACTTCATGGGTGATCAAATCCAGCCCCAGCAGAAAACTATCAAACCTAGAGAGAGCTGATTAAGAGACCTGCCTGCTCATCTGATCTTTGAAAGCCACCTGCACCTCCCCTAGTTCAGCATTGCAAGCCAAATGCTTGATAGAATGATTTTTGTTAGAGGTGGTACGTAATGGATTCAACTTTCTGCTCTCCTGACTCCTCAGGACGTGGTGTGTTTCTCTCCTGCTGTTTGCGTGGAACACAAAGGCACTGTACTGCATTATGGATGTGCTAGGGAAGGAGACTGTCATTTCTAAGCAAAACGTCCATATTCCTGCTCCCAAGTAAATGCTTGATGGTTGGTTGCACATTGTCCTTGTGTTTGCCACACAACACTTGCTATTTTGCTTATCTAGGCAGCCAGCTTTGGCAAATGTTTTCTTCCTTCATTATGCTCGCGTCAGAAAGAAACTATGCAAGCGGGACACTGATCCACTACAGTTGTATTTTAGGAGAAAACTGTAAACTCCACTGGCAAAGGACTGAAGCTGAGAAATCTTGACATGTGACCCTTACTCTGTTCTCAAGCTTTGCAGAATAATCCATCCCTTAAAATGGCTTCTCCAGCATGCAGCAGTCTCTGCCTCTTAACAGAAGGGGTTGATCAGCAATGCGGAGGGCTGGATCAGAACCGATATGTACCATGTATACTGCAGGTGAATGGAACTGTGGACAATTAAATCGATCACCGATAATATCCAAATCTTACTTGAGGGATTTTGAGTTGCTGGACTTTACTCATGTTGTGGCGTAGGAACAATCTTTATATTAGGGGTGTTGAAAGCCATTGAACAAAACTGTAAACCCTGTATATGGCCTAGTCTACACTGTGGGGCTAAGTTGATAGATGTGCACTCTGAGTGCTGCTGAAAGTGCATCTCCCATTGACTTAGTTACTCTTATTTACCATGCTGTCTTCTCTCAGCTGTGTTGACTTGAATGGCTCTCCCGTGGACTCAGCATTACTCCATTTGGAGGGATGAAGTTACGGAGTTGACCAGAGAGTGTTTCCAGGCTCCAGTTTTTTTCAGTATAGACAAGGCCTATGACTGGAAGCCATTTGAAGTCAAGAGGATTGCTGCCATACCCCGGAATCCTTAATTCTAGCAACCCATAGCTATGTTTAAAAAAAGAACTGAAAAAAGAAATCTTTGATGGGAATGCAATAGCAAACAAAGATTTTCTTTTTTTTTTTTTTTTTTTTTTTTAAGCCTTTCATTCCTTCCAGTAACCAGGGGCATCACTGCCCCCAAAATAGGTTCAGAGCCTGGGCCCCAATGTTCCCCCCCCCCAAAAAAAAAGGGTGCTGGTACACCGGCAGAAGGGGGTTGTATCTGCACCCTCCACCACAGCCACCCTCCCGGGGCCTCTCCAACCCTGGCTCATATACTGTAGTGTCTTTCACCCATGTGTGTTGAAGTGCTTACATCACAACACATTTCTATTAAGCATATAATAAGTGGGGGCCAGTTAGGGGTTTAGGCCTTGTAGGGGGCCCCACAATGGGCCTTCGCCTAGGGCCCCAGATAGCCTAAGGCCGCCTCTGTTCATGAGAGAAGCTGAGCCAGGAGTGAACAGCAAGATGTTTTCTCTTCCTATGGAGTCTTCTGCAGCAGAGTTTGTGCACATGCATATGGGGCTGAGTGCTGGTTAACCAGTAAGCTGACGGGTCCAGAGGAGAAGGAAAAGCCTGCATGGAATTCTGTTGAAGACTCCTGCAACCAAAGAAGGAGAGAATAGCTACTCCTTTCCACTCCAGTCTTTGGACTAGATCAAAGACGGTAGCTGAGAGTTGGGTGAACTCCACCTGGACTTTGGAGATCTTTCTCATGGTGTTGCCATGGGGACTGTTCTGTTTAATTTCATTTTGTTCTCTTAGGATAAGGTTTATTTAGTTAGTAGTTAATAAAGTTCACTGGTATGTTTGTTCTTAGTAGTATTTTAATGTGGTGGAGTAACTCTGAGCAATCCTTGCCCGTGAGTCACTTACAGAATGGATCCTGGGTCTCCAGCTGCTTTCTCCATAGGAGTTGGGATTTATTTCTGTTAGGCACTGGAGAGGGGCAATTGAATGAATGTTAGCCCACCCGAAGGTTACAGTGGCATTGTGGTGATTATTACTTATCAGTAAGGATATTCCCATGAAAAGATGAAGTGCTGGCTTTCATAGGAAAAAAACATATGCACTTCACATGCATTATGGTAAGAGAAGGATGGAACTAAATGAAATTTGTAAAGTGTTAACAGTGAATAACTATCTGAAAACTAACGTGGATCAAATCTTCATTTCAAGGTAAAAAGCCTCTTTCTTTGGGAATACAATAATTTAACAGTTATTTTGAGGGATTAGTAAATCCTTTTTATAATTTGTTAGCATCCTTGATGTCAGCAAGAAATACTGTTTGCCACAAGAGCTCCTGTTTTGCTATTTATGTTCTTTTGACTTTTCCTTTAGGACTTCATTAGTAACAATAAAATCGCAAACTTGCTCAAGGGTATAACTGGATTATGAGGATCATCAGTGCAGTTTTAAAAAAAAAAACAACCCCGCCCCCCCTAACATTTTTCTCCGGTATTGTGCCAGATAGCTTAAATTTAACCCTGGAAAGCAGGATCAGTAAAAAGGGCCATATGAATTTCGGCTGGTAAGGAGGTTTTGAGATAATCCCTTTTTGCACAGACCTGTGCCTCCAGAAATTTGATTATTCATCACAGCTGCTCATTGTTTTCCAAGTAATATATTCTAATGGGCTTTGAAGCCTATTCTTTTCTTATGGTAAATACATGGCAGAGATTTTTCTTAACTACAGTTTGGAGCCACTCCATCTTTAATTTCTGCTGCTCACTTTTTAAGTTGGTTTTGACAGAGTCTGGCTGAAATACAAAAGCATTCACACGGAAATCACACAGTGTGAAGTGGGCAAGAGCTCAAAGGAAGGTTCAGTGTAGAGTAGATGCATCTTGTTTTGAAAAATATTTTTTCTTATTATCCCTCAAATACTTCTACTACTTTTAGTTTACCTCCTGTGCAGAGGAATGAACTTGAATGTTTGGGTGACTGATAAAGTTATGCAATTTTTATCCTTTACTAAAGATGATGTAAAAGTAAACGTTCATGCTGCACAGCCAATGGGAATAATTGAAATGTTAAGCTCTTTATGCTGTTTTAAAAAACTCTAAAATTGTACCCTTTAATTACGTGCACCTGTAACTGCAAGTGAAATCATTTTCAGATGCAAAAATTTGGCTTCCTGATTGCTTACACAAATCAAAAGTATTTCATTATTTGCATCTACAGGTTCAGGTAGTCGCCAGTGCTGTTTCAAAGGCCAGCTTGAATCCTGTTGACAATATAACCAGATATATGCAGCATTTAATGAATTATCACAAACAAGAATAAAATGTATGATGTTCTCCTTTACTTTGGAAGATAGTGCCAGAAAATCATTCAGAAGGGTTTAGCATTAAAAAGGAAACTTAACCCTTGAAATGATCAATTCTTATCTGACCCAAAAGAACAGGGTTCCATGAGAAACCTGCATATGGAATTGACATCCTGACAGTCTTTTCATTTTAGAAACAAAGCTACCAAAAGCAAATATACTTATCAATATAGGATCCCAAATTGTAGCTTGAGAATATCAGTCCACTAAGAGGTATGGCCATAATGCCCAGCTGCTTTATCCAGGAGATTGCAAATATAAATCTAACCTGTCCAAGCATTTATCAGCTTGCCTAAAGTACATGAAGAGTGACCTTAGCTCAGACAATCTAGCTCAATGGTTTTAGCTCAATTAGGCAGAGCCGGATTAAGGTCCTTGTAGGCCCTAGGGACTTCTGTTTCGTAGGCTGTTTGGTAGATGCATTTTTAGGGGTGTATCGATTTCTATCGGTAGACGGGTGATCAAAATTATCTTGAATAATTTTTTTCGGATAGCAAGATGGTATATGTGCCATTATAATGTGTTTGTCAAAGAACGTTATGGTATGTTGGTCACGAGTATGTGCTGCCACCTTTTAATTTCTTTCAATTTATGGAAAAAAAGACTGACTTTGACATGATTCTGCCTCTTTGTATATATACTCCATCCTTCCAGCCATCCAAGAAGAGATCTTTGTTACAGTTTTTATCATACAAATTAAAAAAAAAAAAAAGTGAACAATTTTTTCATAAGCCCTTTAGTTTTCGTAGGCCCTAATCGGATAATGCGGCCCTGCAGCTAGGGGAAAGCTTCCTTTTAGGTTCATCTGCTAAAGCTGCTGGCTACAGACCAAGGTTCCTGGCTACTTCTGAGCTGTATTCTGTCTATAGGTAGTGAACTCAGCCACCAGATAGTAATTAAGTAACATCTACTGATAGTCTGGTTGACAACTTTTGTCTGTGCACAAAATACACAGAGCAGAATTGAGAACAGAAAGTGAAAATCAGTTCTGCAGTTCTGTTGCATAGAGTACATTTTTCCTTCAGTCTGGACCTACTCAATTGTCTATTTAAAAAAAAATTCTCCCAAATACATTGTTTCTCTGTTTTTACTTTTCCTGATCTGTTGCTTTACAAAGTATAAATACAGAACACTTGTTTTCAAAAGCCACATTTCAGAAATTCCTACATGCGGTATTGAGTAACTTAAGAGAGAAAAGTATCAAAGTGACTTGCTCACCGTTTTAAGTAAACATTGCACTTTAAAGCCTTATTACTCAAAGGAGATGTGGGATGCTCCAATTTTGTGTGTTCAGGAGATTTGTCATAAAGTCTTCTCCCCTCCCCCTGCACCTTTCCCCATCAGTGTCTGCTGTGTAAATGCACACATTCTTTCAGAATTTTCCAGTGTCCTTATTAGTAAAGTAAGGAACCCCGTACACTACATGGAAACTCACTAATATGGTCTCCTCGGGAAAGAGTGTTTTAACATTGCTTTGAATAGACAGCCTACAGACCACCCCTTATTAGCCTATGCACATTTAGGAGGGGATTTTTGCCTGTTTAGGAGACTGGGCATAGGTTGGCTTTTATCCCAAATATTGAGACAGTACTAATTTTTTTTTTTTTTTTTTTTTTTTTTTTTGAATACCTGTCTTTACCTGTAGGACCAAGTTCTGATCTCAGTTACTCCATTGTCTTTGCGGTCCTTTATCTCCTTTCTAAGAAAAAGAACCCTATAACCTATGTGTTTATATACATGCATTTAAGTAGTTAAACAGAGTTTTTGTAGCAACAGCACCATAGTGTGAATATTTTTGGATTCAATATGTTAGCCTGTGATAAATTTTAGAGCACAAGGAGACTTTAATTGGCTGCTCTTATTAATAACTTCATCTGAATAGAAAACTATCCAAGTACTGTTCAAGTTTCATATTGGAGCATGTGAGGCTTATGAATCCAGCTAATCCTCAGTTCTTTTATAAAAAATTAAAATCTCAGACTAACTCATCTAGTTACAACTAGCTTTTCTGCGTACTTAAATTTTTTTTTTAAAAGTAGCAATTTGGTACAAAATGACATTTGGGCTCGTCAGGAATCCTTTTTTCAATACGGATTTTGTAAAGTATGAACTATTTGCAACCTACTTGAGAGATGCAGAATTTCCCCCGGGATTGGGAATGAGTTGGCGTGGACTACGTGGCATTCATCGTCCACTCTTTTGTGTTGCTGCAGTCACCCGTTAAAGTTTAAATCTATTCAGAATCAAACTGACCAAACCCACTCGTCAGGCAGGATTAGTCATATTTTCCTTTAATTAATTCCTCCTCATTCACTGTCATCCAAATTGAGCTCCTCCTAGAATATGGGGGATAATAAATCAAGTAGTAATGAAATGAAGTCATGTTCAAGTGGGTGTCTCCAGTTTGTTATACTTGTTGCAAGTGTTTGGGGAAATAAGTCCACCTTGTGTTTTCCTTTGGTAAGAATATAAGCGAAAAGGGAACCTTTGTAGTGGTGGGTGGTTGTGTAATAAGGGGAAGGGTAGATGAACTGTCTTTATAAATGTAGAGCAGAACGTGTTGTGGAGTCTTTAAAAATAGTCCTGCCCATTCTTTTAAAAATAAAGCATTTTGGTGATGATAAATTCACACTTTAAAATCAATTCACAAGTAAAATATATATTTTGAGTTGATCAGAATGTTTAATATGGAATGACTGAGGCCATGTCTTCACTGAAAATACTGTAGTGTAGACCTACTCAATGGATCCCAGAAGCTTTCTCCCGTCGACGCAGTAACTTCACCCCTCCAAGTGGAGTAATGCTGCGTCAAAGGGAGAGCCCTTCAAAGTCAATGCAGTTGTGTGGAGACCCAGAAGTAAGTCAAAGTAACTAAGTCGACAGGAGATATGCATTCTGTGGTACGCAGATTGCGTATCTCCCGCCAACTTAGCACGGTAGTGTAGACCACGCCCGAGATCAGAAGTCTCTTTCCATCCGGAGCAGAGCAACTTTCCTACTGTTAAATGTAAACGTATATGTCTAAGAACAAAGAATGTGGGCTGTGCTTCAGGATGGGGGACTCTTATTCTGGTAAGCAGACTCTGAAAAAGGTTTGTAGGCCATAATGGATATTCTGCAGGCTATGTGACTCTGTGGCCAAAAGAGCTAATGTACTCTTGGGATGCGAAATGGGGAATCTTGAGTAGGAGCAGAGAGGTTACTTTACTTCTCTACTTGGCACTTACGGAACTGTTGAAGGAATACTGTGTCCAGGACTGATGCCCACTATTCAAGAAGGAGCCTGATAATTCAGAGAGGATTCAGAGAAGAGCCAGAAGAATGATTAAGGATTAGAAAATGTGCTTTTATAGGGATAGACTCAAAGAGCTCAATGTATTTAGCTTGCACAAGAGAAAGTTAAGGACTGTCTTGAGCACAGTCTAGAAGTATCTTCATGGGGAACAAATATTTAATAATGAGCTCTTCAGTGTAGCAGAGAAAGGCATAATCCAATGACTGGAAGTGGAAGCTAGACAAATTAAGATAGGAAATAAGGTGTATGTTTTTGACAGAGTAATTAAGCATTGGAACCAATTATCAAGGGTCATGGTGGATTCTCCATCACTGACTATCATTAAATCAAGATTGGATGTATTTCTAAAAGATCTGGTGTGGAAATTATTTTGGGGACATGGTTTTTGTTACACAGGAGGTCAGACTAGGTGATACACAATGGTTTCTTCTGGCCTTGGAAACTAGAAATAAGCCTCTTGAAAGTCCCAGCCTTCCATTATTTTGGGCGTTGGTCTTTATGATGTTGGGGTTTGGACTTCCACTGAGCTAAGCTGAGGGTCCCACATTCAGTGCTCAAACCACTTCCTAGCACAGCAGTCCACAGACTTTTCCTCTTGTGTCCTCAACTTACCAGGAATGGAATGTATCCATGCCACTCCCTGGGATGGGCTGAGCCATGGCCAGGAGCCAGTGGTTTAAAGTAGAGCTGGGGCTGCAGCGGTGGCCGGGAGCTGGGGCTTGGGGTGGAGCTGAAACAGCTGGGGGCACAGTGGGGCTGGGTGGTGCTCCCTCATCCAGATGTTCCCCTGTGTCCCACTGGGGGGACAGTCCCCATTGTTTGGGGACCCCTGCCTTAGCCTGAAGTTCATAATAAACAAATTGAGTCTCCTTTATTTCATTAGAGCCTCCTCCTATGGAAGATGGCACAGAGATCTGGGCTGTAAGGTGCACCTCTGTTAACTGGTTTTGTTTTATCGTGTCATCCATCTGATGAGAAAATCCAGTCCCTTCCATAATGGCTGTGCAGGGTGCTCTGTCAGCAGTGATACAGTGTTCCTGTGTGCAAAGGGGTGGCAGAACTTGGCCAGAAGAGACGAGGCAGCTAGTGCAGCCCTCCGATGAGACCTCTGCTCTGTGCAAGCTTTCTGTGCGGAGGCTGAAACAAGAGGCTCTGCTGCTACAGAACCCTTCCTGCAGAGAGGGGCCCATCTAGGAGCCTGGGTAAGCTATTTCAGTCACTAGGTTAGAGTAGCTTCCATGGAAGGATTTGTAGTTCCTCTCTGCTCATCATCCAACTCTTGTACAGTGCCCCCCCAGCTGAACTGGCTCCTCAGACCAATGCTGGGTTTAGAGGATTTGCGCCATTAGGCACAAGGAGTAAGTTGGGGACAGGGGAAGAGAAGAGAGTGGTCTCAAGTTAAAAAAATGTTTAGGGTTGAGCCTCAATAAGACAACTGCATTTTAGCTAAACCTTTTTGAGAAAAAGTATGGGGGCACGTAAGTGAAAGACCAGCTCTTTACAGAAAGAAACAAAAAATAAAACCCAAAAGGAACCCTAACTGCTCTCAAATGAGCAGAGGCATTTTAGGTTGTTGCCTTTTCTTCCGACCTAAGGCTCATCCATCCCGAGGGGGTGGAGGGATTAGATGAATTACACTTCCTGCGCACAGAGCCATGGTTACAAGCTTAAAGAGTCTTTCACTGTCCCAGACTTTTGGCAAAATATCTTGATCTGTGTTGTACAATCAAGTCTCAGTTCAAAACTTGTTGCGAAGGCCTGTAGATGATGGTGTGTGGGCTTGCTTCAGTCTTGTCTAAAAAGGTTTTGTTCAGAATGTGCCTCTGCTCAGCTTCTCTAACATTTTAAAAAATGTTAACTATTCAGCTCTGTTTTATTTCAATATCTAACAATTATCTTTTTGTACCGTTCTCTTCAGATGCAGTCATTATGCGTTGTAACACAAATTGTGGGCAAGCTGTATCTTCATTCTCCTTTAGCACTCCGCTGTTAAACTGGTTTCCCTTCTGTGTACATCCATGTAGTCTAGGATTGTCAAAGCCAGAGGGCAATACGACTCATGCCTACCCAATATTCTGGACCTAATCACGTGAACAAGAGGCTTGAAGTGCAAAGGAAAATTTTTCAAGGAAGTGTAACTGTGAAATAAACTCTAAAAGCATTGTTCCCTTACAAACCAGGTTGCTAAGAGAATTATTATTAAGGAACACCTTTTTATATAAACGGATTACTTTTAAATAAAAAAAGTTCAACACAAAAGCAGAGGATGTAGGCACACAGTTGACCCCCTGTGCAAGTAGTGGTGGACAGAATGGTTTCCTGCTGCCTTGGTGTCTGTCAGGGAAAAACATAATGGAAAGAAATGTCAGCACTCGGGACTTTTGTCTGTCTATTTTTGTGATTAGTAACCTCATGAGTGTGACTGACAAGCAGAACTGGCTTAATCACACAACCAAGCCCAAGGAGGTTCTTCCGCGTACTGCAGCGTGCTGCATAGCTGCATCTCCGTATACACAGGACATAGCGTTTAAATGCAAATCTTCCAGAAGTGCTCCTTGCTGTCGGTACGTATACCCCAGTGAGAAGGTGTAGAAGGAGGTGGGGAGCATAATGGGAGGTGGGGAAATGTGTATATTGACTTAACAGGAGGGACATCATGGAACACTGGTTCCAAAACTGACTTACCTCAACTGTAGTCAGCTTTTGCTGTCAGGGTACCAGTATGTCGTGGGTAGTATCTGGGAAGAGACACTTGTGGCTATAATTCCCAGCCAGACCCTGGAGACAGGGCAACTCCATTTCCCCCGTGGAGTGCCAGCTGGCTGTAAATCATGGCACGGATTGTCCAGTGCTATGTTTTGAACATTCTGGTGAGATGGTTTCTGCCCATGTGACTGAGAGACGCTGCTGATAGGCAGCTGGACCTCTCTGAGATGACTTGAAGTAGCTTTGTGAAAATGAGCATGGGTGGGAGAAAATAATCACCAAAATAGAGAAGGGGTTAATAAACTTTCCCTACTATTTCTTGCTGTTGGACCAGTAACTGTTTATCTTGTTAAATGCTATTGCTCTTTTTTAATGTGGGGCAGGAGCAATATCCTACCCAGGGCCAGCCTAACGGTTTTTGGTGAACCACAACTTTTGGGCCCCCGTCAGAGGGCGATACTTTCATTTATAAAAGAGATAACATATTCATATATCTTTTTAAATAGAGAAAAAAATCACTTCCATCTAATTTGGCGCCCTTAAAGCCTGGTGCCTAGATGACTGCCCAGTTCACCAGTATGGTTGGGCTGACCTTGATCCTGCCAGCGATAAGGCCACCCCCACATGTGCTTTGTTGCGCCTTCGCCAAGTGCAGGCAATGAACCTATAGCATTAATCAGTACCTTGTAATTCTCACCCTACTAATATGCTTGAATCAAGCATCTAAAAAACCGAGGCGAGTGTTCTTGTGTGAACGTATTTCAGTTTCTAAACATACCATGTCATCCGAGCCCCAGTAGCTGGAAATTTGGAGAGAGGCAGAGGAATGATTTGTATATGTCCTGCCAGGTAGGGTTATGATTTAAAATGCAGGCACAGGAAAAATGCAAGGATAACAAGGCATAAATGGCCCCATGGCATCCAGACTTGAGCTCAGAGGTCACTGCACATTTGCAGTACAAACTTAGGGTTGGGACCCGCATTTTAAAATTGCAACCTGCTTAATATTAAGCTAAAGCATCTACATCTCTGTACCCACCTTCCATATAGCAGTTAGAAACCTCAAGTTCTGCTCTTGTTCTTGGCTTCTAAATGAGCAATATACATTGCTAATAAAATACTTGGGCATGTCAAGTGTAGTTCCCCCTCCTCAGTCTGCGTCTCTGGAAAATGATGCTGAAACAGTCTCTGGCAAGTACTTTAGCTAACGGGCTACAGACCGTTGGGGAAGCTGGAGGGACCTAAATTGATGATGCCATGTAGATTGGCCGTGAATCATCTCGTGTTTCCACAAATGGGAAATTGTTGCAATAAACAGATTTGTTGCCACGGAAAACTGATCCAGAATAACTTTGAGAAAACAGCTCGTGGTGGAGCTTAAAACTAACAAGGGGACTAATTAAAGACTGAGTTTAATCAAATACTGAAAATGAATCTAACAAGGTTTTAGACACGGTGTCTCTTCACTTGTTGTTCTGTAGTGGGAGTAATGATCACATCCTACTAGAATTAGAATTTACATTAAAACTACATAGTGAGCCTTTTCAATGTGTTTGAGGTTCTCAAACACAGGAGGCAGAGGAAGGTGAGCAAGAGCATATAAAAGAATAGTCTCAAAGATAATCACAATGTGAAACTAGTTATAGGCTATATTTGATGTTAGGTTCAGCACCACTGATCTATGAATTATTGGCTAGATTCTAGAAGACTGAATAAACATGATGTTCACAAAAGTGAATGTGGTAAAGGAGTCTGGAAGTTCTGTAAGTGGCAACAGTGACTGAGGAAAATAGAAGTGTCCATGTGGTTTGGAGGAGTTAAATTTGGATACTTCACCACGTAATTTGTGAAAGAGATGGGCTGGAACCAAGCACCATCCCTCACCTTTTTGCATTTTGGGGCAGGTCAGACTGGTGTCCGAATCTCACAGTTTGGGCTTGTTTCTAATACAGGATGAATAAAATAGTCCATGGAGGATATTTCTCTATTTGAAAATTGTGACTTTTTTTTTTTAAACTAACCAGACGCAACAAACGCTGTAGTTTTGTAACATGCACACAAGAAACCTAGCTAGATGTAGGAAGTTTGAGAGTTTATAGTGTACAGAGTGGGGGAACTAGAGTG
Organism: Pelusios castaneus; assembly: GCA_007922175.1. Taxonomy (NCBI): domain Eukaryota; kingdom Metazoa; phylum Chordata; order Testudines; family Pelomedusidae; genus Pelusios; species Pelusios castaneus. The sequence goes on from ML685868.1 coordinate 2,864,067, forward strand.
TTTTCAGAAGAGCCATGATAATAAAGTCTCTTCCTCATGCAGTGTCATGGAGTTCAGTCGATATTAGCAGACCTCCTGCTGGTTGTCCTGGGAATTAGCTCTGCCAGACATTGCGCTTCCCCCTGGCGACATCTTCCCTCGTGCTATCTCGTCCTGTTGGCCCTCTCCAGGGACTGCAGTCTCCTCTTCACGGCTTCGCCCTCCAGCTAGGTCTCTAAGCTTCTCCTCTTCTGGGAATTCAAAGTCCTTTCAGATGTGCTGGCTGGCATCTCCAATGTCCATGCCACTTCCCAGTGGTGATAGGGAACCCAGGCCCTCCCTTTGCACTGGGTTCCAGCTCAAAGATCCTATAACAAGCAGAGAAGGTCTCTAGAGTCCTACCCCCTTGCTGCTATTTCCCTGGGCTGCTTTCTATTTACCTGACTTCTCCTCTGCCTGGATTTGCCGGTCTCCTGATCCCCTCTGCTCAGGTTCAGCCTACTTCCCTGCCTTCCTGCAGTTCCCCCACCTTCATCTCTTACTATACCGCTGAGCCTGCATGCAATAGTTAGTCCTTCCTTCCTGGCTCCTCCTCCAGGCACAGCCTGGGGTGTTAATTGACCAGCCTGCCCATCTTAACCCTTTCCAGTCCTGTGAGATGGACACCCCATCATATAGATACACACAGGCCTTGTCTTCTACCCAATGGTTTAAATGAAAAGTGTAACATTAACCTGTGTAGAGCTTTCCTAAACAAGTGTGATACTGTGTGTAGACCAGAACTTGGTTAAATTAATACAGATTCCTTGCGTGGACACTCTTGGTCTATTTTAGTTTAAGGCACCACTTAGGACAATTGAAATCTGGTTTTTACTGACAACCTCAGAAATTCAAGGCACGCTAATCCAGAATAGGTGCGCACACAAGGGGGTTGCTCCAGTTTAACCATTAATTGCTAAACTGACTTAGTCTAATTATTGCACAAACTCTTTATATTGCCCTCAAACATACTTTCCACTCCTTTAAATTCTTCCACGAATGACCATTGTGTTGGTGTGCTCTGTGACCATTGTGGAGGTAAAATAAAGAGTCCCCCCCCCCAAAAAAAGGGGGTTCTTGTACAATCTAATGATACTACTGTTGTGATAAAGGGATTATTTTAGTTCTCGTCAACTAGTGGCACACCTTTTCATATAGGGCTACTCTGCATCAATATATTTCAGTAAAGTCCTGTAAAGAGAATGAGTTCTTTGGAATGGTTCCAAAAATTTATGTACAAATAATACGAAAGTATTCAGTCTGATCATGAAAGGAAAACATATTTTTGTTCCTGTGGTTCTTAGGTCATTAGAAGGTAGAACAAATCTGGTAGTCCTCAAGTAAGAGGGGGCAAGGGATTGTTGCCACTCAACAAGTGTCCAGGCTATTGTGCCCAAATCAGTCCTGTAGATCTAGTGCTGATATTTAAGCAGATTTCATAAGGTATGAGCTTTTAAAAAAATAGTTTGTCCCTTCTGTTGACATACATTTGTAGTCCTTGACTCTTTCTAGATACATGAGAGGAAATAGTATTAAATTAAGCCTGTTCCAGGCTACTTTTGAGTTGCCTTTGATATCTGGTAGGTTTTTGTGCTTAAGAAGAAGAATAATTTTTCTTCCTCTGCCTATTTTTAATGAAGCTAAAGATTTTCCAAGCAGATAAGCACAGTGTTGTAGAGGAGAGAACATGTTCCTGTGTTTGCTTTCCCTTTTTCTAAGGACAAAAGCAAACTTATTGAAATGTGCTTCCTCTCTAGCTACTAATGGCTTTTTCCTTCCTTCCTTATTGCAATAAGCTTAACATTCTCCCTTCCCACTGGACATAAAACATTTCAGCCTGGACTATTTTTCCTGTTGAGATGTTGAGTCACTGTCCCTAAAAGGAGAACCTGGATTCAGCAAAGTGATGGCTAGGTTTTGGATGGGTACAGGGTCTCTGGTAATTTGGCGACTGAGACAACATACTTTAAAATAAGGTTAATGGGGAAGTGCTGTCCATCTATGTACAGGGCTGCTCCTCATTTTCTTTCTAGCCTTATTTCTGGATGTTTTTCTTACTTTATATCTGGATAAAGTCCAGCACGCTGTACACCCGGTGTCCGCAGGAAAAACCCAGTTCCTGCTGATCAGCAGTAGTGTCCCATTTCATGCCTGCTTAGGTGGGAACTGCCGTTTCAGCAGAGTATTCTGCGCTTCTGAAGGGAACATTAACCTTCAAGGTTCTGGCTTCCCAGCAATCTGGAAGCACCCTTCCCTGAACAGGTGGACGGACATGTTCTAGTTCCACTCAAATTAGCGTGACGAAAGTAGCTACATGGTCACGGTGGTATGATGGCAGCTCAGGCTGGCCACCCACTGTATCTCAGGGATCAGGTGTAGCACTCTGGTAGCGACCGCTAACCACCACTGAGGTTGTAGCACTTCCGTTGCCATTTTTAGCACTGTGCTAGTGCAAAGAGAACTAGCATGTATCTGCCTGCTTTGGGAAGCACCCTTCCAGCTGCTGTGCAGTCATACCTCAAACCTTTCTGTGGAACCAGTGGCCCCAAAACTGGATACTCCCCCAGGCTCAATTGTGCCTTTATGCAGCAGAATTCCAAATGAGATGCAACTGCTGCAGAGGGGGGGTGTTGCTCTTCATACTCGCTGATTAGTAGCTCTGTGCAGAGGTGGACATCAGCATAATAACTGGCCAGTTGGACAGTAGCAGAAACCACTTGCACATGTACATGTAGAAATGGCCCAAAATCAAGCTTCCTACTTGCTCCCCAAAAGCTTGGAAGGTTGAGATAAAACACAGAGAGAGCCGCATCCTATCATCCCCATTTGCGAAAAACAAGTTTTTATTTTGCAAACCTCGCTCAAGACAAGTATAATGCTGGCTTTGCCCATCTCCGGAGTATGACATGTGAGTGCTGGGTGTGACAAGAGGGACGATGGGACTTCTATTACAGTAAACACTAGTATGCCACATTCTGAGATTTCAGTGGCTCTTCCTCTCCCCATTATCAGAATAGGGACCACTCTATTTATGAACCACTGTCATGGTCTTATTTCATCCCAGGTGAGGGAGAAGGGTTTATCCATATATCTGGGGTACCATTGTGAAATCAGGGATATGTATGTAGAGTGCCTCATGCCCCTGCCATATCTTGTTCCAGTCAGCGCCCTAGCAGCCATGATCTATGGATCCCAGTTGTCAATTCCACTGCTAGGGTGATGAATTAAGCAAAAAATGCAACTCGAGGCTGAAACGACTCCTTCAGAAAAATTCAGTGGGAACAGTTACACATTCCCCTCAGCCCACTCTGTGGTGGTAAGGGAACATCTTCCTGTGCAGAAGAGAGGCAAGATCAGTGGGTGGATGGACCCCCCTACATATGCAGGTCTTTGTGGGGCAATGCTCTGGGACCATGTGAGACTGATCAGTGTTATGGGTTCATAATTACCAATATAAAAGGCCAGTGGGGTTGAGGGTGTTAAGAGGTTGTTTCCAGCCTACAATGGGAATGACTGGGATGTGTCTGTCCTCTGGCTTCCCGGTGTGGGTCAGAGTGCACACAGGTAGGTTTGGCACGAAATTCTGAACTGAGACTTTCCTGAGACAAGATGGATGAGGACCTTTTATTAGGTCAACTTTTGTTGGTGAGAGAGACAAGCTTAGAATGGTACTCCCAACCTTGCAACTAACTGCAAGATTGAATGGATCATTTAGCGTAAGTAATTGGAACGTATTCCAAGGGACCATTCACTCTACCTTCAGTGGGATTAGAACTGGGGTTAGAAGATCTGGGGTCTGCAAATTCCAGTGCTGAGACCATGTTCTATTTCCTTTGGTCATTACAAGGAAGACTGTAATCATGGAGTCCTCACAGGCTGTCTGAGTGCACGTCGAACTTAGCACCACTACATCAGTGCAGCTGGGTTGTAGCGTGTCCAGTGAAGACGCTCTATGCCGACGGGAGGGTGCTCTCCTGTCATCATTATTACTGCCTCTTATACAGGGGCAGAGTAATTGATGACTTGGAAAGGCCAAAATAAGTTTTAAAAATATATCATCTCATTCCTAGAACCACATCAGTAATTCTTTGAAAGAGGTTGATGCACCTCTCTAATTGGGAAGGATCGGACCTGGGGATTGGGATGGTTTTTGCCTTCTCCAGCAGGGACATCCTGTAAGATAAGCTGTGCTCAGAACACTCCAGATCTCAAGGGTTCCCTGCATTCTGTAGCTGCTAAGCTGAGCTCCTGGGAATCCTCTGAGCAGGCTGAGCTTTAAACCCCTGCACCAGTTCCAGTTGGGGGTGGAAAAAAATTCCTCTTCCTGCGAAAAATACTCTTTCAGGCACTGGGGCTTAGTTCCCTGTAAACAACTGTTACCAAAATAGTCTCCATCACCTCCAAGGTACTGAATTTGACTCATTTGAATTGGACGCACTTCCACAGTCAAGATTTTACTTCTTTAAAACCATTTGGTTCCCCTTGTTCTTAATCTCAGCAGAGGCTTATAGAATGGGCCTAGAAGCAGCGTTTCCCTCACCCATCTGTTCAGGCCGGGCAATGAGGTCAAGAAATATCACTGTAGCGCTCTAGTCTACTTGTTTTAAGAATATAGACGTCTTTAGTTCCCAAAACTGCAAATCCCATACCTTTCACAAGCACAAAATTAAACACATACTTCTATAAGGGCAGGTGCTATGTAAAATGAGCTCAAGGAAGCCATTTTTTGATTGGTAGATATAATAAAATCATGTATTACTAAGTTTTGAAATCTCTACGGTTTCACATAATCACTTGGAGTCTTAATTAAAAATTCAATTCTGATTGGTTTTTCATTTAGGTGTAATTGTAGACAATTAGCTGGAGTGTGACTGACCATCTGTAGAAACGATTTAAAGATTTTCTTGGCTAATATATTTTTTTTGCTCCAGAAAACAATCACTTTATTTTGCTGTAGATGAAACATGGTTCTTTCCTTTGAAGTTCTAAAACAGTGGCGGCAGCAACGAGAGACAGGATAAGTCTTCAGCAATCCTTCTTTCTTGGCAAAAGTTTCTCAGCAAAGCTTTTAAAAAAAAAAAAAAAAAAAACAACTCTTGGTATAATTTCATTGATGTCTATTTTTATGCCTAATGTCATAGTGGTAGAAACTAGATGACAGTATCAATAGAAATAAGACATCCTCTGATGTAGCCATTTGCAGCTACCAACGATAGGATTTACAAAATGAAGCATACAAATACAGCACAGTGGATAGATACCATTGTAAAGAGAGAGAGTGTATGCGAAAATAAACAAAAGTCAGTCATACAATGCACTGGCTTACTTGTAGTGAGTTTGGAGTACTTAGCCCTCTCAGTTCACCAGAATTTGTGTGGTAGGATAATATTGTCTGTGGTTTGTGTGCATGAATGCTGAATTTGACATATTGTGTGAAAGATGAATTTCATGCTGCAGCAAAACTTTGGTTCTGTAGTTACATTTCATATTAGTGTGGCTACATTCCCACCGTGGCATTCTCTGTAGCTCTTTTGGGTAACCTCTCATAATGGGAATTTATTCATAAGGTAACTTGGAAATCAATCCCAGGCAATTAGGTCCCTTGTAAAGGCTGAAAAGGGCTCAGTTTGGAAAAATTTCTTCAGTCAAGTACAAACAAATCCTTGTCCACGTGGGTCAAAGAATATTTTCTCAGGAGTGCAATTCCTGTTTGGTGAAAGCTCTCTGTAATAGGTACAAAAGCCTTATGAAGATCAGACTGCATATTATAAAATCATGGTACGATGAATACACCTTGGCATTTTATACTGCCGGTGGAGAAGACACCAGGCCTTTGGACATCACTCTGATGGAAATACAACTTTGCTGGATGAACTTGCTTAGTACAGAATGTGTATGTGGTACAGACAAATGAGCAATTCATTCTGAATGAGTCTGTGGAGCTAATGATTTAACATCCCAACCAGACATCATCATTGGATTCCCTGGCTGGGATGATTTAGTGGGAGTGGTCCTGCTTTTAGCAGAGGGTTGGACTAGATGACCTCATGAGGTCCCTTCCAACCCTAAGATTCTATGATTTTATGACTCTCCCTTATGTGCCAGGTAGTAAGAGCTAACCATACATCTAGTCATCCGAGATGCAAGCTTGTTCTCTGCCTTTGTTAACTTAACACCAACAGCAACCAGCTCTCATTGCTCAACATGGGTCTCTTCACATCAGCGTTTAGTGTCTGACTTGCAGATGTATTTTCTCCCTGCCTTCCCCCTCTGACTTTAAGATCCACCAGTGGATTTATAGGGGCACCAGCATACTAGAAAAGCACAGTAATTGGGTAAGTGTTTATTTTTGCAAATAAATTTAACTTTTATGACATGCCAAATTCAGCCTTGTGATGCGACACTGAAGTGTTCCTCTGTTCTCTTGTAGGTGTAGGAATTCTGGCTCCAGCTGAGGTAAGTGCTCCGGTTTAGGTGTATAAAGTACGTAAAGTAGTTTCTGCTCTAAACCAAAAATATCTTCCTCAAATTCCATTCAGTCTATAGTTCAAATAGCCCTTCAAGTAACTTTTCTTGTAAACCTTTTTCAGTCACACAAGTACAAACTTCATTGCAACACGTTAACGTATTTATTAGAATGAGACACAGTTGGGTTTTGTTTGGTTGGTTGGGGGGTATTTTTGTGTCTTTTACCCAGGTAGGATTCAGAGCAAGCACAGATATATATATATATTTTTTTTTTATCCCAGTGTTTTGCAGTGGTATATGTCACTGTCCAAAATGGTAACTTGCATACCCATCAAGCAGTGATTTCTGCCTTTTTGATTATTCTTCCCTTCCATCCAACATAGGTTAGCCTTGACTTTCTCTGAAATGAATGTTTTACTTTTACTAACCAGGAGTACTAGGATTATAGGTACCTGTAACTTGAACACATCATCGTCTGTAAGCAAAAATATGAATCTAGGAAAATTATAAGATATTTAACTGCAACTTCTTTCCCTGCAGCCAACCAGACGATCATTTGGAATCATCACCTGATTTACCCTGCTCAGCACATCTAGCCACCAACTTCATGTACTTACCTCTGAGACCTGGCTCGGTTGATATGGCTCTTTGTTCGTCACTGGTCCTGGTTCACTTTGCTCATGGCTTCAGCAATTTCTCCTCCTGGCTGTAGTTCTACACTAGATTTCTCTGGGTCCTGAATATCTGTCTGAAATGGATTGTGGTGAGAATAGGTCAGACTACCAGCTGGAATCCTTGTGCTCTTGAGATTTTGGATCCTGTAAACTCTAGTGCCTCTCCAGCATATGTGTCTCCTCAATTGCCATTTTATCTCTGGGATAAGAAAGTTTTCTAGATCACAGATCTTCCTGTCTTATTGGATTCTGGTTCCGGTTCTCATTGGGTCCCCAAATACCTCTTAATTTCATCTACCTTTATACATCTTCAGTTGTAACACTATTTGCCTGTCCACCACAGCTCTTACCCTAAGTAAAGCGAATAGAGCAACAGCAGTGCTATTTGGCACTTAATTTTGGGGCTTAGCCCAGCTAGCTTGACAAACCAAACCAAATCGTATCCTGCAGGTTTTTCCCATCAGGAACACTGATACTGGCTCTTGTGGGGTCACTAGTAAATAGTTTCACCCCTTTTGGGATGGCTTAAGGGTTATTCTTCAAAGGTTCTTTTCCAGATTGAATTCACACCACAGTGGCACAAACTACATGAGTTCTGCATGTGATCAACCTGTCTAGCAGTGGTGTCATTCACTTATTTTCACACACATTTGCTTGTTTTCATTTGTTTATTTTCACACTCGTTCGTTCATTTATTTTCCCACACCAGAATGAGTGAGTATTATCCCCATTTTACAGATGTGGAACTGAGGCATTGAGATTAAAGTCGTGGCCACTGATTTTGGTGGCCCGGTTTGATGCTTGGGGTTTGACTTTTCAGAGTAGTTTGTATTACATAGCATGCTATATGTTCAAAGCAGAGTTGCCATTGATTTCAGTACAGTGGTGAGTGCTCAGCACCTCTGCAAATCAGACAAGTCCAGCAAGGCGACTGTTGAAACTGACTCAACTTATACGAAGAAAATAATGCCCTCACACTTTTTCTTCAACTGCTGTTAAAGAACTTTGCTAGCCACATGCTGTGCAAATACAATTGATAATATGGACAACTGCTTTTAGCATGGTTGCAGAAAGCATAATTGAAACACCATGGTCATTCTAGCAGCTAAACTGCCTCTCTAGAGGTGCTGAGGAGCTGGAGAAACCGCAGCATTGTCTGTCTGTATAAAGGGGAATGTTTAAGCAAATTTAAGAATAAATATATACGTTAGGGGGGAAAATACAAATGCTGTTTCTACTCTATTAAATTGTTCCACATGTGATTCAAGGACCAAAAGTTGCACACTGTGGCAAACTTTACACTTAATTGTTTAACTTGTAAACTAACTCCCAAGATTTGTATGTTTGTGTCATGAGCCATAAATCTGGATGCTGTCCTGGTCTTTTTCTACAGACAAATCACTGGTAGAGGAAATGGTAGTGGTTTGAATAAGTCTAGGTTTCAGAAGTCAGTCCTCTTGGGTCAGGTAGGCAAGAAATATCTGTAATACATTTGTTTGAAGAATCTGGCACTAGATCCTTTACTTAATTCACATATTTCCCTTTGAAAGTAAAGAATGTGTGCATATACATTAGGCACTAAATTCAGACATTGGAATTAAATGGGTTATCAGCTTGCTGATACCTTGCAGTGGGGAAAGAAATCTGCTCCATGGTAATCTAAAATCTTTTTTTTTTTTTTTTTTATCCCCACAATGAGATACATCCATCCCAGTTTTAAGGAGAAATGGTTGTAAGCACCAGACTAATCTGTAGAACTGCCATATGTATGGAGGCTGGACCTCACTCCTTCATCTGTATTTTGGATGACTAAAGCCAAATCTTCACTAGAATGCCAACTTCACAAGTTCTAACTCTCCTTTTCAGCCAAAATTGCTTGCTGATGTATTTTAGGCTCTAAGCATGATTTATGTACTTCAATACTCAGTCTGCTGTCTACGCTAAGACCCTAATTCTGCAATTCATGTCATGTGAGTGCAGACTGCATTAAGGTGGTTTGTAGATTTTGGGCCTAAGACAGCTAGAGCACAGCAAAGGCAAACTGGTCTCAGGAAAGAATGTGGCCCAAAATTAGGCCCAACAGTTTGAAGCAAGTTTTTTGATCCAGCCATTGAAAGCAGGATTTGGACAACAGACCTTAAACACAGGTTAGAATTGATGGTGTGCTTTATGGGGTTCTCTTTAAAAGGCAAAATAAATAATCACTGCATTATTTATTAGAGTGGCATTGCTTGTGCCAGTTGCTTCTTGTCTAGTCAAACCAAATTAAATACGAAGCCTGGTAATTGATCAGCAAACGACCTTCAGTTTTTTTTCAAGAGTCGTCTAATATAAACCTCTCGGAATGGGCCTTTAGTCACTGCTTTGTTCAATTCCAACTCCCCAAGCCTTCACTATCTTGAGAAATGGTTTGCTTGTGGGAGAAAGTCATGAAATTGCAGAAGTGAAACCACACCTGTTGCTTTAACTTTGGACAAAATACTCTCCTATTTTACAGCTCCTCTTTGAGCTGGTTCCCCAACATACTGAGTGAGTACAATCACTCCTTCAACTTGCCAAAGAGAGATTTAGTTTTTGGAGCAACCATCACAAGTTCTATTCTTGATGCTGCATGGAAGCAGTTGGCTGCTGACCCAGGTGCCTGTATGCAGAAAGCAGCTACTGATGTAAGGAGGTCAGGAGCCACCAGGCATTACAGCTATCAGCTCTTTGGACTCAGCTCAGCTCTTAGTTGACAAACAGACATAACTAATACACACCACATTTTACCACTGAGCTTGGTGCAGGGCTGAGAAAGACCAGGGAGGGCCACAGACTACATGGACTACTACAAGTTTAAGCAACCGCTCTGACCTTTAGAGCTGGCTGTTGGAATGTGAATCTACGTGGGGAAGATGCCCCGCGATCTGCTGAATTCAAGTGACATGGTTGCTCTTCAGGAGTATGAGAGACATAAACAGGAACTCACCATCCTTAAAGATGGAATAACTTACTACAACATAGGACTCGCTGTTCTGCTACAACACTTTTCATACAGTCTCCTTTGCTTCTGTTTTCCTCTTTCCCTTTTCCAATCCTGGATATGCTTCCCTTCAGTTATATGCTGTTGGTGTCTCTCTTCTCAGCCTCCTACTTCCTGCATTCATTCTGTTTCTCCCTATGTTTTCATTCATCTTCTCACTCCTGCTTTCTTCCTCATTCCAATCAGTGTCTCATCCTCATCAGTCGTTTGTATTCCCTAGTGTCAGTTCCTCGGAGGTTGCAGCCATCAATCATTCTTTCCTGCCATCAGCCTAGGTGCTTTTCTGGCCCAGCCACTAACAGAAGCTGGGATATGCTGCATTCAGCACACATGGCGGTGACAACTATGGAAGAAGACCATTTTATTTCGTATTTTTATGAAACACAATTGACTTTTCTCCCTTTGCCCCTGCATAGAGTCGGAAAGCTAACTTTCTCTTTAAGAACATGAATTTCCTATTCAGATAAATATGACATGATGGGAAGAGAGAATTTTTATAGCCTTAATGAAAAATGAATATATCTATAATTAATTTTTGCATTGCAGTCACTCCTACCAAATCATTTGATAGAACTGCTCAGTATTTATCAGCCAGTAGTTATACATCTTCAACTTTCTTCTCGAACACACTGGATTACCTTGAAACAGTCCTCTTGCATACAGCAGGGATCAATACAGCTGTTTAGTTTAGTTGCTTATGGAAGTGGCTACAGGATTATAATATCAGCATCCTGCTAAATCCTGGGGATTTCTTGGCATTTTGCTGCCACAATAAGGTCAGAGTTGTCATAATGGCTTAGTATAAATTATAAAATATCCTTATAATTTATTTATTGAACATATAATGCAACAATAAAATACTGTACTTATTTATCCGAGGCTTTAATCTTTTGACACCACTTTTACCCTCTATGTTGTTGAAATTAATGTTAATATTTAGATTTATAAGGGGGTTTGTGCTGTAGGCTTGGTCTAATTTTTGAGGCCTTAAATACTGGTCTACTCTGGTCCTGTTCATCAGCTGCCCTTGTGAATCAGGAATTACTGCAGTCAGTTATGTAAATCCATATTTTTGAGGCATTTCTGTTCCACTATAGAACTACTGTTGCATTGTTAATAGATAGCCTGGAAACAAGACACTAAGCATGTGCACTCAGTCTGCAGCTCGAGTTTATTTTATAAATATCAAAAAGCTCAGCCAGTCTAGGCTATGAAGCATTTGCAAAATACTATTAATAGAACCCTGAGCTGCTGTTGATTTACCAGAGAACAAGCATCTGATACACAAATAAGCTTGAATTCTTTTGTAGTGTGAATTTAAAAAACTTTCCTTGTTTGACACTTCAAGAGATCCATTCTTTATCCATGCCAATGACTGGGAGTTTTACATGAATGAAAACAATACACTTTTCTGTTGGCAAAAAGTTAGCCTATAGCCGGTTTTTTATGCCCCAGGTTTATGAACTCCCAGGAATAGGTTTTTCCAGTATAGACACTCCCAACTGTTCCTCTCTGCTGTGAGGTTCTCCACTCGCCTCTCATTTTCGGCAAGCGACCCCAGACAAACAGCATTTTATAGTCACCGCAGCGGCATGGTTTACTCAAAGGAGTAGAGGCAGTGGGGCAGCTTGAAAGGCCGTCCAATTCACTGTTTTATCTAAATTTATGTGCTAGATTCTGAATCTTGTGCCCGCAAACACATGTTATTGGGCTTGGTGACTGCTTCTATGAATAGACACCAACAAAACACACGGTAGAAAGTAGTCTTGTTGATAACATTTGCAAGATCACACCCAATAGCTGTCACCAATAGGGTGTTGCCTGAAGAGCTTTCCTGTTGCCCATGTGCGTGTGGACACAATTCATGTTTCTGCTTCCCTTCATGTCTCAGCTTTAATGCTCTTATTTGAAGGCAAGATTTTTTTTAAAGGATCTCAAGTTCTCCTTTACCAAGATCTGCTTTTTCTAGAATTCAAGCTGTGAAAGGGGGTTAAAGCCACTCTTAAAGCATTGATTTAAGTTCAGTTTATTGGACTAATCTGATATAAAGCAGGCTTTGATGGAAATAATCTGAAGCTAATGTGCTGTCCTTTACAGGTACCTAAATGCAGTAAATGTCTCCTGTAACAGAAATAGTTTTCATGGTCATGGCATCATCCAGGAAAGTAGCAAAGAATTTCCCCAGAATGTGACTCATCTTTCCATTTTACTGTTAATTTGCTAATAAAACTAGTGCATAGATAATCATGGTGTTGCAGCTGGTACAGGAGAGCTGAACTGAAACGAATGACTGGAGCAGGGGAGAAAGAGACAGGTGAACAGAATTCATGGAACATGAGAAGTGTGGCTTTCGGCTATGGTGGCAGGTGACTCTGGGCAGGGCGGGGTGAGCTAGGTTGCAAATTCAGCACTTTTGGACATAAGATATGGGCTATTAAATCACATAGCCATGCTTCGTAATCTTTGGCCGTATTGCACTGGAGCTACAGAGAGAGCAGGGTTATCCGTCAACCATCACTAATCAATTTTGCATCAACACACAGGTGCCCACCTGTTATGCTAAGGAACAGCTACCATGTATCCAATAGAGAGAACTAATACAGATGAGCAAGACACATTCTACTTTATATACACGAGCCACCTTCATCTTAATGTAGGCCATAAAACGAATGTAATATACAATGTTTGTTTTTCTTAAAACCCACTATTTAGTGTTAATCTTTAGTAAAAATAAAACTTCCTTATGGCCAAAATAGAACAAGATTAACAGCTTCATGACCCATTTGTCAGATGTTCCTGCTTCCCATCAGCATAATTTAATTGAAGCATGGCTTATTTTAATGCACGGTGCAAACAGAGGTGGGCTTACAAAGATAGCATTTGTTCTGGGAAATGGCAATATCACTTGGATTTATTAGTAAGAAATAATCACACCACCACATTTGTGTTGAGACAACCCTGTAATACTGCTAGGAAGAACTGCCTTTTAGGAGGTGATTTTGTAAGTATAATTCATTACACTAAGCCTGTATAAAAATACACAGGCCTGAGTCTGCAAACACAACTGGGCGTAGTGCTTACTACCATGAATAGCCCCACTAAAGGCAGAAATTAAAAGAATTTTAGTCACTGATGTGAACAATTCAGAAGATAGAATTCTTCTTGTCATATACTTTGGCAGTGCTATTCACAGCGGTTTTCTGTGCTTTGACTTGGATGATGGCTCTTAGGAAGACTCATAGACTTTAAGGTCAGAAGGGACCAGTATGATCATCTAGTCTGACCTCCTGCAAAATGCAGGCCTCAAGACCTCACCCACCCACTCCTGCAATAGGCCACCAACCTATGACTGAGTTATTTACCTCCTTAAATCATGATTTAAGGACTTTAAGATACAGAGACTTCACTGGTAGGTGAACCATGCCCTGTGCTACAGTGGAAGGCGAAAAACCCCCAGAGCCCAGGCCAATCAGCCCTGGGGGAAAATTCCTTCCCGACCCCAAATATGGCGATCAGTTAAACCCTGAACACGTGGGCAAGTCTCAAGGCCAGTTATCCAAGAAACAATTCTCTGTAATAACTCAGAACCCACCCCACGAACTCTCCCCTCTTAGGCTACTTGTAAATCCACCACATGTAGCCAAATATCAGTCAATTTCCAAAATAGGCTAATCATACCATCCTCTCTATAAATTTATCAAGCTCAGATTTGAAAGCAGTTATGTTTTTTGCCCCCACAACTCCCCTTGGAAGGTTATTCCAGAACTTTACACCTCTAATAGTTAGAAACTTGTGTCTAATTTCAAGCCTAAAAAGAAGAGGGAGGGTGTTTGTTAGGCACAACTCACTTGGACTTTATAACCCAATTTTGAGTATAAAGTAAGTAGCTTTTGTGGCCAACCAAGAGGATGTGAGTAGAAAAATGGAAAGAAGTTACTAGTAAATGGTTTAAGACTCTCATGGTACCATTTCAGGCCAGCGGGGTTCCTGCCATAGCTGTGTTACAGCTGGATGAATGGTGGTGAGAGAAGAAAACCCGGCCAAGTGATCATCTGAAAGTCAACTCTCTCCTTTGACTATGTTGATGACCCTAGTTCTGGTTTTCTGCAAACAGTTGATCAGACAGACTTCCCTAGAACTCATTCAAAGTTTAATTTTAAGCTTCAACATTAGCTGGAATGATAAAATTGTTTGTAAAAGTCACAGTTCACGCTGATGTTTAGCTACATAGGTCCAGGGGACTTGAAACTACAGTATATTCCTTTGTTTTACTAACCACCCCGGCACCCATTGCAAATACTCACTGTGGAGAAGAAACTCATCTCTTTGCCACAGCCTGCACAAAATTTTAAGTGGTGCATGAGCCTATGTTAAGCTTTAAGAGCCATGCAGGCCTCTGTATTCATGCTTGCAAATCAGTCCAGCAGCCAGTTCTTGAATTGCAGCTATCTTGCAAATACTTTTGGTGATATAAACTTGAGAACGCTTTACTCTGACTGGATAATTCTTAGGAGGTGGGAAGGAGCCATTTATGGAATAAATTCTTCACTATAAATTGTCATGTGTACACATACACCTCTAGTCTATGCTTTGCAGAAATCCTGCAAAAGAACTGTATCCTGATTACTGCTGGCTGTGGAAATGAACAATGTCAGCTTCATCCTAGGATGGACCAAAGCTTTCATTGATAGCTGGCCAGCTTTTCATGCCAGACTATTCACTTTAATTATTCATGGCAAGGGAGCTGTGATGTTTGGAAATCACTGTGGGCCGCAGGTCCTTTATTCACTAATGCAGTCCAAATTGCCTGTGCATCACAAAATAGGGGCTTCTGCAGTGCCCAAGCCCCAGATTTCAGGAAGCTAAATCCCTTAAGGGCACAGTTCCCAATATCACAGAACCCTGCATTTCTGAAATAATCCTTTTGGTAGTGAAGACAGCAGATAGGGGTGGCATATTGCCAAATTCAGCAGCCAGCAAAGGGTGCTGTGGTTAATCACTAGATTATATTTTCCTTTTATTGGCTGTTCTTTTCAATCCCACAAAGCATGACGTGTTACCAAACAGTAACACTAGTTAAACAAGTGTTTCTTGGCGTCACTGACCCCGGCTATGTAGATGGCAACATGAGTATTTGGCTGACAAGCAGTCAATATAGACTTCCAGCAAACGGAATAGAGAAAGCAGGCTTGTCGATGAATGAGCAAAGGATTTGCCATGTTGCGCGGTGAAGAACTAAAGTGAAAGGAGACAAGATGTACTGCTACAAGAGCCCCAATGGTGGCTTCATTTCTTACGGTAGTTACTTCCACAACATCTGTAGCAATTTCAATAGTATGTTAAGTGCCAGGTGTTAAAAAGTTAGGGACCCAGTCCTTCATTTTTCTGGCTAGGTGACCTCCCTTGACTTCAGTGGACTCTACAGAGGTGTCTACACAGAGGTGCTTGTAAGATATGAACCTGTCTCTGGAGCAGCATGAATGCTTTATTCAAATTGGTCTTGATCAAGCACACTTTGTAGCAGGCAGAGGCCCCAATTTGGGACTTAAACCTGGCTGAAGTGCTGTCCTAACCAGGATGCTCTTCTGAGTTAGGGTGTCCTAGTGCTTACAAGAAGGAGCAATATCACGAAGACAGGTTGGGTTGCTCTTGGGTGTGGTAAGCACAACACCTGGCAATCACTGTTCTCAAACGATGAACCCAGTCTTGCTATGATGTGATTTAAGAGCATTTTCTCCATTGCTTTGTGTATTCAGCTACTTGAAAATAACGCAGCATTTTCAGTCAGCTGTATTCATGCTCCTTCATGGAATGAAAACCTGTTTCATGCTGTCCATGAGGCTCATGGAGGGATCTCCATCTTTTGGGCTCAGGTTAAGTTTTATTTGCCTTAGAGCTGAAGTGACCTTTAAGTTAGGGTTCTAAGATCAGACTATTACAGGTTGAAAGCTTTGTACTTGGATTAATACATCAGGATGACTGGGGTGGAGCATGTTTATAGTGTGGCTATACAAATGTCAATTATGTTGCTCTTTTTGCAAGCTGACGGTCCTACAGACAATTTAACAATGGTTAGTTGTGCGCTGAGACCACAGCCTATCACGGTAACCAACATTTTCTCATTATTTCCCCGCTTGTCAGCCAAATACTCACGTTACCGTCTACATAGCCGGTGGGGGGAGGGGAGTCAATGTTGCCAGTCAACAATTGTTTAACTAGTGTTACTGTTTTGTAACCTGCCATGCTTTGTGGGATTGAAAGAGAAGCCAATAAAAAGAAAATATAATTGAGTGATTAAACACAGCAGCCTTTGCCAGTTGCTATTTGGCAACATGCCACCCCTCTCTGCTGTCTTCACCACCAGAAGGATTATTATTTTTTTGTCTTAAACTAAGATTATAAACTCTATGGAGCAAGGACTGTCTTTGTTCTGTGTTTGTACAGGGCCCAGTCACTGAGGTCTTTCCTGTTCCAGAGCTGGGGCTGTGAGGTAGAGCCCTGCGCGGATTCAAATATGTGGATCTGTATCCGATCTGCATCTGCAAGAAATGGTCTGATGATATTCAGGTTGTATCCGCAAATGCGGATATAATGCGGATATCCACGTACTTGTAGAGCTCCAGCCCTGTAAGTTAAAAATATGTGGATCCGTATCCGATCTGCATCTGCAAGAAATGGTCTCCGGATATCCGCGTTGGGTCTATGGATGCGGCTATCCCCAGATATAATGCGGATATCCGCGTTGGGTCTACGGATGCGGATATCCACGGATATAATGCGAAAATCTGTGGATTTGCAGGGCTCTATTGTGAGGTGCTACAGCAGGGGTTGGCAACCCGTGGAACATATGCCAAGAGTGTCATGTCAGCTGATTTGGAGTGGCACATGGCGGCCTCAGCAGCGCCACTGAAATTGTTGCTCCTGTCTGTAACTTCCCCTCCTACACTCTGGACTGGTGTACCGCTGGGCCACCCCAGTTCTCCACTCCAGGGCCCAGACTTACCCCACCTTGCTCTGTGAACCCCCACTCCTGGGTCAATTCATGCCCAGCTACCAGCAGGTAATCGGTCTCTGAACCAGTGGAAGAGCGCTCTCACTAGCCACTCATAGCAAAATCCCCCAGCAAACACCCTGAGCCCCAGAGGCAATCCTGGGAGCTAGTCTTGCAAGTTCAGTGTGCCCCCACTGGGCTTTGCAAGCTCATTTACATTTGTCTGTCAATTTAACACTTGGCTCTCAGTGAGGCCTTCACACACACACACACACACACTCCTTTCACGATCAGCACTGCTCCAGATAAAACAAACATAAGTGCATTGATTATCATACGATTATAAATGAGTATAAGTTGACTCAATATAAAATCAGATAATCAGTCAAGAAGATAACTACAATCAAAGAAAAGGTCACCTTCTAACAAAGACCACTGGTTAGTCATGTTAAGCTTACAGGGTTGGCCACTGATGGTTTTTAGCCAGACTCTGCCTTCCTTGTGAGTAGGTTTCCAGTTCTGAAAGTTGCTGGGAAGATGGAATCCATGAAAAGAGCTTCACACCATTCAACATCTCTTTTTCTTTTCAAACTCCCCACCCACCCGTAGTCAGGTGATTCTTCATGTTGTGATCTTTCCCTCTTGGGCCAAGTTGCTTAAGCTGCATTATTCTTGAACGCATGCTTCTACTGGGTGTGTAAACATAAGTCTCTGTTCGTCTGCCTCTACTTGAGCCATGTGAGATACATTTGGGAACATGATCAGCCCGTGTTTCCTATTTGTACAGATGTCTAATGTTGCAGAAAACATGCTATCCTAGCAGTATTGTAGACTCAGAGCATGTCACGAGCATTCCAGGAACACCGCACATGGTGCACTCTGCATTAGGCCATACACAGTTACATTGTAGGGGCGAACAGGAAAGGTACAAAGATCCCATTACAAGGGGGTATATGGTGTGCGTGTCACACTCCTTCCAAAAGTGCTGCTCCCACAGGCTTCTCTCAGTGGCAGAGGCGGTCCTGAGTGTCACCACCGAAAGCTCTTCTTTTGGTGGTGGTGGGAGGCTCCTCCGACCCACGACCGAAAGTGCCATCAAGGTGGCTGCTTTCAGCAGCAGGGGTTGCTCTAGCTGTGACTGCTGCCAAATTTCCAGGTGCTGGCCATTTTTGTTGGTGGAGGGGACCACCAGCACTGGCTGAGAGTTGGGGAGGAGGGGCTGGCGGAGGGATCAGCCCTGTGCTACAGTCATATAAATAATAAGAGCCACCTACAGACAGAGTCCAGCGGAGGGCAACGAAAATGATTAGGGGACTGGGGCACATGACTTATGAGGAGAGACTGAAGGAACTAGGCTTATTTAG
The DNA here is from genome assembly GCA_007922175.1 of Pelusios castaneus. Lineage (NCBI taxonomy): Eukaryota > Metazoa > Chordata > Testudines > Pelomedusidae > Pelusios > Pelusios castaneus. The sequence goes on from ML685868.1 coordinate 2,882,604, forward strand.
TCTACAGAAGAGAAGACTAAGGGGGGATTTGATAGCAACCTTCAACTACTTGAAGGGGTGCTCCAAAGAGGAGGGATCTAGGCTGTTCTCAGTAGTAACAGAGGACAGAACAAGGAGCAATGGTTTCAAGATGCAGCTGGGGCGGTTGAGGTTGGATATTAGGAAGAACTTTCTTACTGGGAAGGTGGTGAAGCATTGGAATGGGTTACCTAGGGAGGTGGTAGAACCTCCATCTTTGGAGATTTTTAAGGCCCGGTTAGACAAAACCCTGGCTGGGGTGATTTAGTGGGAGTGGTCCTGCTTTTTAGTAGGGGGTTGGACTAGATGACCTTGTGAGGTCCCTTCCAGCCCTAAGATTCTATGATACTGCAGCTCTGGTAGTCTCGCCTTCCTCCGTTTGCTTGGCTCATGCACACAGACATGACTGGGGGAGCGCCCGCTTTTAGTGGGCAGGAGGCTGGTTCTTTCTCTATCCCCTCTGAAGTCTGCCAAAAACAGTGCCAGTTAATCTTCTCTCAGGGGATCTCTGTGGGGGGGAAAAAGGAAAGATTAGCAGAGTTCAGATATGTGCACAAATGGCTAAGCTCCGCTCAGTGAGTCTGCTCTTCCGTGAAGGCATTCTGATGACTTCACAAACCAGCGTATTGAAAGAGTTTGCATTGGATAGCAAAACTTGTCTTGTGATGTCCCAGAATGCTCTTTTTTGATGGACTGTCATGTGTTTTTAAAATTTGAACAGCCATATGCCCCCCGTCCGTCCCTCTTCCCTCTGTATTTCTTAATTTAACCCATGATGTAATACTCCCGCCTCTCTGCTGTTAAAGACAGACAATGCAACCTTATTGTTTAGAGTGGTACAATAATGTGCTTTCAGTTAAACATTTCTTCCATTCAAATATCTGCTCAAAGATTTAGTCTGCTGACCTGACATCAGCGATGGCATAGATCAATAAATAGCATGTTAAGCCCCGGCTCTGTTTGAATAGTTTTCCAGCATTATTAGAAAGTAGTGTTAAGCCAGCTAACATACTGTACAAATAAGAGTGAAAGGACCCACATCCTCAGTGAAGAATACTGGCCAGTAAATTGAGATAGCACTACCGTATCAGGCTGGCTTTCTTAGAAAGCAAGGGTTTCAGATTGCAGTCTTGATTTGCAGTTACTGTCTTTGCCCATCGTTTTCCTGGAATTGCATCCATCAATTGTTTCTTTAGGTAGATGTTCATGTTTACACAGTACAGTTGCCCAATTAAAACCTATTTTAATTGATGATGATTGACTGATGATCTCTCTCCCATAATTCCAAGGACTTCTATGCCGTGTGGAGCTGCTACTCACTAAGGCCAACACTTTCCTAGCTGGTTGCCTAAGCCTGGACTCCTTGCGCCACATGGTAATATCCAAATAAATGACCCAATTTTTAGATCCAATTTTTAGATGCTGCCAAATTTTTTTCCCCCCAGTGTTATCAATTATCTGAATCCAGAAAGAAAGTCAGACAAATTATGGCCTTGGGCGTTATAAATACAAAGGAGGGTTGCAACTTTGCAGCTGCAGACTACCCCTCCAGCAGAGATTTTGTAAACTTCGTGATTTGGATGAAAGAACAGCCACATTAAACAGAATGCCTTAGTGTTTGAAGGATTTTTGTCTGCTCGGAGTGGAGCGTTGGCCGAAAAGAATTTCTTGACGCTCTTTCACAGAGCAAGAGGATGGGGGCGAGGAGGGACACAAAAGACTAAGTGGATAAATAACAGTTCCCTTTATTTCAAGCTAGCACTGGTCTATGGTCCAAGCATTGGCTCTGCCTTCTAGTTAGAACCCAGCTCCCATGACAAGTTTTCAACAACAATCCTTGATTTGCTTCCGTTTCATTCCTCACCCTGATTGTGTTTCATTTCCATTGTGCAAAAAATGAAATCCCATTTAGCCTTGTCTTCGATGAGTGTGCATGATGGATATTCTGGCAGACGCTGGTTAATATATAGCCTTTGTTGGCCTCCATTGCCACTTATGCCGAATTGGGAGTTTCTCCAAAACTTCTGATCAATGGGGAGAAACTCCAAAAACACCCAGATGAGCTTTTGCAAATGCACTGTAGGTAGAGAAGGGGCCTTTGCCAGGCGGTGCCATAAAATGCTGGTCATAGTAACTATAAAATAGGAGGAGGGGAAAAGTCTTACGTCAAAAGTTAGACAACAGAGTCTTGTGGCACTTTTAAAGACTAACAGATTTATTAATCGCATGAGCTTTCGTGGGAGAAAATCCCACTTCGGAAGTCAAAAGTTAGATGAACAATAGCATTCCTGACTGATAAGAGCACAACCAAGTGACCAGTTGGGGTAACTGAACTATAGGAAACTATTATTTAGAGAAATATTACCCAAAATATAACTTCTTGTTTTATGCCCTGTACCAACTGGTGCAGAGTTGTACATCTAGCAGACTTCTGATTCGTCATCCTGAAAACATTTGGGTGCAGCCATGGCCCTCTCATCAGGATTCTGTAAACCAGGCAGCTCCGAACAATCTTGCTTGAAATATTTACTTTGCTTCCTAATGGAATCTGACGTACCAGAGCAGATCATTGATTCAGCTAATTCAGTATCTAGAGTCCAGTGGATCCAGTAGAAGATAGAACTCCTCCCTTCCCACCCCAGTGGCTCTTATTATTCTACACTGTAATATGAGGGAAATTTCTTCCCGGCTCCAGCTTACACCATGAACCATGAGGACTCTTAGGTAGCCATTGGGCCAGTTCGCTACTGCCATCCTCTTTATGCAGTTCTTTATACTTGGGTGAAATGGGTCTAAAAAGCCACCGCCAGCGATAAACGGAGAAATCTGGCATGGCAGCAGTTTATGATTGTTTTACATAAGGTGGTGAAGCATCCAGCACCTTATTTTTATCTTTGCTCACTTCAGTGCAGATGCTATTCTTATAAAGGCTTAATCTGATTTTTAAATAACCTACTAAGCTGTGAAATAGACGAATAAAATCTCAGCAAGTAAAATGTGTTTCCTGAGAAGCTTGTTGTTCTTTCATCGTCAGCAGGCCTGCTGACCTGAGTGATAAATGGAAGGAATATCCAGTGCTCCTCTTGCCCAACACCCTGTGAATCTTCCCACTTTTTGCCTCTCCATGAGGCAGAATAATCAACTCCAAACTGCTAGGTCCATAAGCTCAATTTGGTGTCTCTCTTTATCAGCTTTACTTTAAAAGTGAACTCCATACTGTACAACTATCCATTTGAAACACTAACCCATGATTGAGTCTTAAATGTGAATAGGGAATATAGCATATAGCATAGAGCTGCAGCTGCTGGTGCAAGAACTCTGAAAGGTCATAGTTGGGCTGGCTATGACCCAGACAGATATTAAGATAGGAAATAATCAGGAGTATGTGAAAGCCTCGGGAGTGTCTTTTAGTATTTGTAATTGAACCATTCTGTTGTCATCCATGATTAAAGCTGAGCTGTTGGCAGACGAGTTGCTTCGTCGTGGATATACTAGTCCGTTAAAAAGAATGCGATATTTTCCACTTACGTTGTGCAATTGACACACGCTCACAACACTCTTAGCTAGAACAGCATTATTCACACTGCCCTGAATGAGGAAACAAGAGTTGGAGTATCTGAGTTGCCTGTGACGGTGGTGAAGTATGAAGGAGAACCTGCAGTCCTACTGCTCAGTCGCCCACCACTTGTCTCGCGTCAGAAGGTGCTAAACTAAAGATTTGAAAATTACCAAATGAAGCTAAACTGCCGAAGACTCTTCTTAAGTCAATTTGCATGCCTACCTTATGGGTTTACACTGATCTAAGTGGATCGGTGTTAGATTTAGTTAATTAATGCAGTTTTTCTCATCTAGACGAGATCTAATTATTGAATGCTGGGCTGAGATACCCTTACTCAGGTATTCTACAACTCATGTAGTTGCACTGAATTTAATGGGACCAGTTATAAACGACTGCCTAATCTAACACGTTGGAAATGGAAGAACACACACCACCACACTTATTCTGCAGCGAGGTTGCCTTTGCTGAAGACAGAAAGTGCCTCTCATGGAAAGATCTAGAGCTGGTCTTTTTCATCTTTATTAAAAAGTCCAAGTGACGGGGGGGGACCCTTACTGATTGGGTATCCTCTGAAAATTCAGAAATGTCCAAAAATGCAACAAAGAAATAAAGTCCAATGTAATGTACAATTGTAAAGTACAATGCAAGTGCAACGTTGGTATTCCTATTGATTTATTTTATAATTATATGGTGAAAATGAGCAATTTTTCGGTAACGGTGCTGTGACACTTGTATTTTTATGTCTGTTTTTTTAAGCAAGTCATTGAAGTGAGGTGAAATTTGGGGTACACAAGACAAATCATTCTCCAGAAAGGGGTACAAAAGCCTGGAAAGGTAGAGACACTGAGGTAGGCCCATTTCATTTCAATCAGTGGAACTATTCAGGGAAGTAGTGTACACATATACACAAAAATGTGTAGGATTGTTATATTAGAGCAGTCTGTTTGGCTGAAGGGTACTTGTAACCAATGAAGGGTTAGGTAGATATGTCTTAATACAGATAATTGGCCAGATGCTATACACCATGTTCTTAGAAAGCTCTCTTACAACCAGTGGAGTTTGTTGGAGGAAAAATGAATGGCTGATACAACAGTTAATCACCACATTCTTTCTTCCTATTTGAAGTGAGATGAATGTGTTAAGCCCTTATTCCTAACACAGCTGTGCAATTTAAATGAACAGTAGAAGGGTTTTTTTTATAACAGGTTTATTTCATTCCTAGGTGCGCACCATGAATTGTGTCTTACAAATGATCTAAAAACCTCGAGAGAAAGGGAGCTTTTCTCTCTGACCACCTCTACTCACCCTTGCCAAGATAGTCTTTCTGCCAACTTAGCTGTAGACAAGGCAGCAGCTTTATTAACACTGTGTCGCTGTACGAATGTCATGCTGTCCACTGGCCAATTAGTGGCGCTTGCAGTGTGATGTGGCTTTGTGCCTGTCTTTCTTGACTGCCAGAAAGAATTAAAGTTTAGAAAACATGGTTAAATAAGCCCCTGAAAGAGAAGACTTCTTCCACTGACTGTTTTTAAAATGAATTAAAATGCTTTCTCCCTGCTTTGAAATAGAGCTTTGTTAGGGATGGCAAGTGCTTCAATAAATAAATGTGAAAGTTTGTCTCATTTTGCAAGAACAAAATGTGAAGAATGTAATTATTTTCCAGTTTGAGGCTAAGCAAGGGTTTTCTGGTATCTGTTACTATTCAGAATGAAAAACAAACAAGGAGTCCTGTGGCACTTTTAAAGACTAACAAATTTATTTATTGCATGAACTTTCATGGGAGAAAATACCACTTTTTTCCTCCCACGAAAGTCATGTGATAAATAAATTTGTTAGTCTTTAGAAGTGCCACGGGACTCCTTGTTTTTGCTGGACTAAACTAACGCTGCCCCTTTGGAAATACTCAGAATGAAAATGCTTGGAGAGACAAAATCCTCCAGCTTGGATTTGTCTGCTATACGTTTAACCAACTCAATACCATTATTTCAATGAAATCAAAGATTGCCTCTTCTGTGATTATTTACAAGCCATTCACAAATTCATGCGTGTGGATTTGTGCTGACTATTAATTTCATACTCTTTAATCTTTGAAAATGTAGCTTAATTATATTTTCATCCTACCCTGACCCTCCAACCCCTCCAACGTGCTCTTTGGTGGTTTCCTTTCCCAGGAGATGTTTTCGGTTCCCCCCTTTTTCAGTGCCCAACTCCAGAGAGCAATATCCTACCATTCTCTATCTGTTCCTTTCTCCTGAGACGGAATCTCCAATCTTAATGTGTTCCTTGTACTCCTACCTTACACCTTCAGACTATTAGTTTGTGTCTGCACTTTCCAATAGCTATTTAGAGCACCGACAGGAGAGTAGAAAAACTTGGAGCCATTCCTTGCTACGTAATAGATTATAAGCAGCTGCTAAAGAACGTATGCAAACATATGGAGTGGTGATGCATATTCTGTTTTCAAAACAGATTAAATGAATGTGCTGGTTTTCTCTTGCAGGCTGGGCATGTGTCTGAAGGATACATTTTCAGCAATTAACTTTGAGGAGAGCCACATGGCTAAAATCTCCTGCAAATTGCAGCTGCATATCTGTCTCCTCCTAAGCATTGCTCCCAATGAAATCAATGCTAAAACTCCATGTGCTCAGATGCTAGGGTGATCAGTTACCAATATGAAATGCTGCAAAAATGTTTGTGTGGGGATGGGTTTCCAAATCCCCAGTCCATAACATTGACCTGGAAATCTAACAGAGTTAACCATGAGAGATCTGACACTCTACTGCTAGTCCTGGACTGGGAAATTATAATGCTTAGCTGCATATTCCTTTAATAATCTGAGTTTGGTTCTAGGAAGCAGTTGTGAATTTCAGCAGGAAGTTTGTCATGTTTGTTGTTTCATTAATTTAGTTCATCACCATCCCATGTTATGAACAGCTGATGGACAGGGCTGTGGTGACAGTTTGCATAACTTTCTGCTTCTAGATTTCAGCAAACGATGAGAAGTCCTGTGGCACCTGAAAGACTAAAAAATAATTGTGGGGGGCATAGTGTTTGTGGGCTGACAACACAGTGACACCTCTGAAAAACCACAGGCCTCTCTTGGGCTTTCAGATATGGGGATGAGTATGATTAAAAACCTAACAGATGCAGTAATGGCCTCTGTTAGCATATGTCTACAATGGACATGACAGAATTCATGCTGCCTCAGGTCAAAATCGCACGTTAAAATAAGAGTGTAGCCTTGGGACACAAGTGGCAAGATCAGCTGGCTGTCCCAAGTACCTGCCTAGCATCTTGAATGGTGTGTTCTCAGGGCATCCAGCCGTTCCTGCTATTCATGCTGCAACAGCTAGACTCAGTTTTTAGCACACTACCTTGACCAGAGCTAATATAGGTATGTCTTTTCACTCAGGCAATTACACCTTCAGCTCAAAGTCTAGACATACCCTCAGCCTATGTCAAGGTTTCCCAACTTGTGGCTTACTGTAGTACATAAGATCCAAAGGAGTACCCATGTTAGTCTATTGCAGAGAAACAAACGGAGTCCTGTGGCACTTTTAAAGATTAACAAATTTATTTATTGCATGAGCTTTCATGGGAGAAAATCCCACTTCATCAGACGCTTTGAAGTTGTGAAACTTGCAGAATGGTAGGAAATTAAATGTAGGGAAGTGTATGACGTAGAGTCAGATCAGGCTGTAACAGCAAATCAGTATAGATGTTAGGATTCAAACACTGGGAAACAACATATAGAGGAAGGTGAGGTCAAATCACCTGTTGTAATGAGAAAAAAATCCATTGTCCCTGTTTAACCCCAAGGCAACTGAGTCAATTCAAAGAGTGTGGATGTGGCCCATTCACAACAGTTGATGAGAAGGTGTGAATGTTTAAAGAGGGCAAATTACCACTCTGGTTGTCAAGAAGCTAAAACAAAAAAAAAAATTACAACATTGTCCCTTTCCCATCATTTCAGTCTTGGCCTCCCAGTCAGCAACTCGATCCAGTAAAGAGGTAAATTATTCAAAACTCTATTCCCTTTACCAAAATGTTCTCTGGCCCCCAAAGGGTGAGCCACCTTGCCAAGTCAATATGTTTGGCTGTTTCTCAAAATACCATCCTGCCAACCAATCCTTCAATACCTGAACTAAACGTTTATCATAAAAGAATAGAAATGAGAAATGTTAAAAGGTCAAAGCAATCAGTTATGTACAAATGTCTGTAAAGTCCATGCGTATCACACTCTCAGTAGAACTGTGGCATTTGCAGGCTTGTACAGCCCCTCTGGTGTACATCCAATACCTGGGTGGGTCTTATTCCTTTCTTTCACAACTTCAGTTGGAGGTGAGTTGATTCAGAGGTAAAAAGCAGGAATGAAGACGGTGTGGGGATTGTGCAGTTCCATTTTATGTCCCTTCGTTATGTGCCTTGTCTCAAACACATGTAAAACCCCTAGAGTCCCTTGCCCTAGGCATGTTCTTACATGTCCTGCTGACTCATAAGGTGTAGCCTCTAGGTTCTTCCACTACCTTTGAGTTCTCTTTGAGGTTTAATGCTGTGGCTATTCTGTCCGGGGTGTTACCCTGAAACACAGCACAAGTGTGTGGATACAGATATAACACACATCCTAGATATTCAGAATTCAGTACAACACTGATACATACATATAAATGTGCTTATCAGTCTTAGCAAATTATAACCTTTCCCGTGCAGTATTGATTGATTGATCATTCAGACTGACTCTTCTGTAACCCCTTTCTCAGCTGCACAGAAATAAAAATACAAACCCGGTACCCGATCAAGCTGTACATCCATCTGCATTCTGCTGGCATTGCAACCTGAACCATCTCTCTGCCTTTCTGGTGGCTTCATGTGCACATTGATGAGGCTGAGTGATGGAATGGAACACTCTGTGAAAGGGATCTTCTGGAAGATGATGGGTTATCCTTGGATTTCTCTGATAGGAAGGAATGGAACCATCTATGTACAGTCCCAGTGAGGAAAAGCAGTCAAATCAATGAAAACTGGTAGCTACAGATTGCTCACCGGTCTAGAACAGTGGTTCGCAACCTCTGTGTTGGGACACATTACTGTGTTGCCACTCAGCAGTTAGTGTGGCCCGAGAGGTGGGGAGGTGACCTGACGTGTCCTGTAGGGAAATGCACGCCACCAAGTGTAACGCGATCTGCTAAAGGCTGAGAACCGCTGGTCTAGAAGATTCAGCCTGGACAGTGAGGTGGATACTAGCCATTAGAACCCTATGTTCCTCTTCATAAGAAAGGGATGAGAGCCAAGTAAACATGGTTCCTTTCTCTCCCCTCTTACCCCAACAACACCTGTGACTCTTTCCCTGTTGGTCTCTCCCCCACATCTCCATTTCACTCATCTCATTTGAGTGAGACTTGTCCCTAGACCTTCCTTACAACATGCAGTCAGCGTCTACCGCAGAAAGGATGGCTCCTGGCCTTCATGAATGGAGTCCTTGTCCCCTAACCCCAGCTACGTCTATTGACTCCTCACCACCTACTGGTCCCCTACCTAAAGTAGCAGTTAGGACTTAGAATGGTACAGTAGTAGGGCATGCTGGGAAAGAAAGGATATGTCCAACAGGAGAGAAATAGAACAGGATCTTAGTCCACCCTTTTGTCCCAGAGATCACACACAATCCCTCATCAGCACTCCCCACTCTAGCTAAAGATCTAGTGGGTCCTAGAGCTAGAAGATATTACAATATTGTAAATTGTCCTAAAGTTTCAAAAACAAACAAACACTATGTAAACTCTCCTGTTAGCTCTGTACAGTGACAAAGTAAAGTCTATGGTCTTTAGGAAGCATGCCTTACAGTCCCCCATTAGTTAGGATTTTGAGGCCCTAAGGGAAGAGAAGGAAGAGGGGCATCAAGGTTTCCCCTTTCCTCCTACCATTTCTTTTATTTGTCTACAGAAGATCCTAGAAAGTAGACCATAGGAAGTTTGGCCCAGATCCGAGCGGGGGCTGAGATGCTGTGACATGGAGTGTTGCCTAATGTTTAGATGGCTAGGAAAATCAAAGTAATGACACTTGATTCACAAAGCCAGAATTAGATGCATAGATCCCTATACAATAAGTGGGGTGAAACAGGGACCTTAGAATGCAATCCACAAAGGCAGCGTCTAGGCTATGAGCTGCCTAAGATAGACAATAGAAAATGGGGGGTGGGTGTCCTAAGCCCCACCCCTCTCCTGGAGATAGGCACACTGGCATAAGCATCTAAGTCCAGGCTGTGGGGAAGCACTATCTTTGCTTGTGATGAACAAGTGGGGTATGAGGTTGGCTAAGTCACATGTGAGGCCTAAAGGGGAGATGAATTTGATCAAGTGCTTACTCCAATTTAGGGTGCCCTAACCACTACTCTATAGAGTCATTCCAGTTCTTTTACTTACCCAATACAGAATTATTCAAATCAAGTGAAACAACTTCAACTAAACAAACAAGGAGTCTTGTGGCACTTTTAAAGGCTAACACATTTATTTATTGCGTGAGCTTTCGTGGGAGAGATCTCACGAAAAATAAATAAATAATTGTGTTAGTCTTTAAAAGTGCCCAAGACTCCCTGTTTGCTTTGCTAAACTAGACTAACACGACGACCCCTTTGGAACTTCAGCTAAAGAGTCTGAGGAAGTCACATATCAAAATGTTCCATAGGCTAGTGCATTCACCTGGGAGGTGGCCCTCCTGGTTCAAATTTCTTCTGCTCTTCAGGTAGGGTGGGAAAGTTGAACTGGGACCTCTACCATCCTGGCCTCATTCCCAAGCCACTAGGCTAAGGGAGGGTCTCCCTTGTGGTTTTGTGTAAACTTGCCTGAGGAGCCCTATCTGGTAGGCAATCTCTGAACATTCCTACCAGATCTGCCCGCTTCACCCTCCCCGTATCACCTAGGCAGCTGAGCCCCCATCTTTCCTGGTTTGTGAATCACTCTGTTACGTAGGCAGGAGATAGGCGTCCAGACACTTACCATGAGGTAGCAGCGCCCATACTCAGGCAGGGGATAGGTACATAGGCACTAGAGTGAGACTGCAATGCACACACTCAGAGGCAAAAAAGTAGAGGCCAAGTGAGTTTAGCTGCCTGTAGGGTAAGATGACAGCCAACCTGGAGCTTGGTGGATCACAGTGGTGCCTGAAAACAGGACTTAGGCACCTAAGTACCTTCATGTATCACACCCATTTTTCTTACCTCAAAGAGAACCTCAAACCACAGGACAGCGTAAGTTCTACCACTAAGAGTGAAGAAAGGAAAATCTCTTTATGAGTTTCCTTTTCACAGGGCATGCTTGGAATGGGAGGTCATGTGTAATACAGGATCTACAGCGTCTCACTTAGTGTTGGAGAAAGTGGGGTGTGGGGGGTATTCTAAGGTTTTTAGGCGTGCTCACTGGAGTTGGCTGACATTTTTGGGGTGTTTATGAAATTTTAAATTAATAGAAAGACATAAATATTGTTAGAAAAAATAACTTTTTGATTAGATGAAGAAAGGGCTGAAATGTTTGACTTTCAAATTTTGGGGACAGGAGGAAGCCATTCTTCTTTTTCTCTTTAGCAGCTTTGGTAGCTAGATAGGTAAGGGCTTTCTTGTTTGTTTTAAGGGACAACATTAGGGCAGCAATAATACTGTGATCACTCAGCATCTTTGGGGGACTAGATTCAATGTAATGCTGCATGTTTCCACTGGTGCAATAAACAACCCCACATTTAAGGAATTGCTCCAGCTTTGTTCTCTACTAGTACTGTCCCATCATTCTGAAGGAGGTAGGCTATTCTAGGACCTATGGCCTGATAATGGTATCTGTTATATACTTATCCCAGTACTAAATGCACTCATGATAGATTTATATTAAAAAAAAAAATTCTACAGAGCAATACTGGCTGCTCAACAAACAAGGAATCTGGTGGCACTTTTAAAGACTAACAAAGTTATTTATCGCATGAGCTTTCGTGGGAGACGATCCCACTTCGTCAGACGCTTGTTTCTCTGCTGACACTTAAGTCAAATGGTCACATGGGATTGCTGAATGTACCTGAATCACCATGAATTTCTAAGAGGGTGTTTCACACCAAGAATAGTAAAAAAGCAGTTCTATAAATATGGATGTAAAATGCTGTCTCCCTAGTATGCACCAAGTGTGTCAGGGATAGAATCCTGTTTTGTTTGATCTATTGGAAGTCACAGCATGCAAAAATGGATATTCATTATGGTCTAGTATCCCTGCAGAGAGGTAGAGAGTTGAGCTTTGTTTCACAAGTGGCGGTTATATCATAGACTGTTTCACATTATACAGCATACAAAGCAGCTTTTCATGGCTGGCTTGATGCGTGGGACTTACCGGTAGTTCACTATACCAGTAAAATGCTGCCAAGCCTGGCAATGTCGCAGTATTATTTTATAAGTGTTTTCCATTTTTATATCTTTCTAGACCCAGGCTTATTATTTCAAAACCATTTACATACATAAAATATCTTTTAAATGATAAACCTGGGTCTTACATTAATTCTAAGCCTAGAACCAAAAGCTATCCTTACTGAATTTGTGCTTTTTCTATTGATTGTGTTGTGGCAGGCTTGCTCATTGCTGATGAGCTGTTGATTTTAAAAGTCTCTGAAACCTCAAAAACCAGACTTACGAAGTTAAAAGTGTTTAACTCTAGCCTTCATAGCTCATTGCAGAATTCACCTCTTTCGATGGGAATTTATGCTCCTGAATCTCAACTTTTTGTTTGTAAAGACTTGTTTCTAGCCTTCATAGGTCTGAAGGTAATCTTTTAAAAGTGAACAGCAAAAAGCAATGCTTTCCTGAGCCTGCACACAGCTTGACATAAAGGCTCTGAGCGGTATAAACTGTCTCATTAGGTCATAATGCCATGGACAACAATTTCAGGGCTATAAAATCAGGCAGTTTCCCACAGAATTCAGCTCTCTTACTATGGAATTAGTTACTTTGCAGCAGCTGGGCACCCAATGTTTTGGTTTTTTCCCTAGGCTACTAGAACTCGTTTTAAAAGCCTCCTGCTTTCAAGATTTCCTCACTAGGGGCAGTGAATTGGGTTATAGTGAATACTCCCTGTGTGGTTCTGTGCACCTAGATCTTGAGTACAGTTTGCATTCAGAGAGAAGTGGAGCCAGAAGTGCAGACTGAGGTGGGGAGCTGCCTGGAGAACAATGCAGCAGCGAGACTCAGTATCTGGGGAAGAGACCCACTAAAGCTTGCTACGAGCTTCTTCTTCTCTGACTGAGCATCTGGGTAGTGTAACGACAGCTGAGGACTGTGTGAAGATCTGGAGAGCATGCTGCAAAACCCCATTGTCAGAAATAATCGTTGAATACAGAATTAGTCAATATATGTCTCTCTCTCTAAAAAACAAACAAGGAGTCCTGTGTCACTTCTAAAGACTAACAAATTTATTTCTCACATGATCTTTCGTGGGAGAAAATCCCATTTCGTCAGATGCTTTGAAGATGGGAAACTTACAGAATGGGAGGAAATTAAATGCAGGGAAATGTATGACACAGGATCAGGTCAGGCTGTAACAGCAAATTAGAACAGGGGTTGGGATTCAAACACTAGGGAACAGCATATAGAGGAAGGTGAGATCAAATCACCTGTTGTAATGATGAGAATAAAATCTGTAGTCCCTGTTTAAACCTGAGGCAATGGAGTCAAATTTACATATAAATTCCAGTTCTGCAGTTTCTCTTTGAAGCTGTGATTTGTTATTCATTTGTTTGAATTTGTGTGGTTCTAGTAGATGCGGAAGGATGAGAACTGAATAAATTAACATTGCCGAAGAATTTGGTCCTTTTGGGCTGTGGGTTACACAGGGCTCTGATATTTTCTGTCTATTTAGTCTGTAAGCTCTGTATACTGGATGCCGAGGACAGAGCTGCTCTGCTCTCCTGTGGGGCTATTAGGTTTTGTTGTAGTACAAATAATATTTTAAAACTTGGGAGGTTCTAAAAACCTCTGACCATTTTTTGTTCTGATCTTGTTTGTTTTGTGTTGGTTGGCAAATCTTGCTCAGTTTCCTTTTCCTGCAGATTGCCTTTCCTGCTCTTCTTGGCTTCTCTGTTGTAGGATAAGAGCTGTTAGTCATATTTAAAGGGATTTGTTTTATTTTGAGAACAATTCTCCCCCTGGTACAGCTCCTGTCACCCCAAATTTCTGGTGTGCTGCACAGTTCTGTGTTCAAGTTGCTGTTTGTCGCCATGCTGAATTGTTCTAGTGGAGGGGACTGGAGGTTTTGGTTCGCTGCTATTCCATCTATAGCTCCTGTATGAGGTTCTAAATGGTGTGATCCTCCACGGCTTCCTGTACAGATATCAATTGTATTCTGCCCCTGTATTTGGACTCTGAAATGATACTGTATGTTCTGAGGTCTGACTTACACATGTCATAGAACCAGAGTACATGGTAAGCCTTCAGCACTTGGTGAAATGGAAAAGCTTCACATTTTAAATGGATAAAGGGAAATATATTTTTACAGTGCATTATTATTACAGCGCCATCTGTGTCTTAGTGCACTACAAATGTGGCAAAGCACGATCTCTGCTCCAAAGAGCTTGCAAACTAAGGTGATTATCAAACGGAGCCAAGCAAGATTTTCTCCTTCTGCCTTAGTATTACTTAGTAGATGCCTCATGATGGCTTTAAGCCTTCATTTGGAATACGTATGGCACACTACTGCTAAAGACAAGATATCCTTTATTGCATGAGTAGCAATAGAAATTGCAAAGAGAAACGAATAGAGTGCATTCTTTATCTGTGATTGCTTGTTTATAGTCTAAATGGATTCTAGGTATTTCCAGGATTCAACCATCTCTGCTCATATGACAGTAGTTCCTTTTCTCTGATAAACTGGGGCCTACTATTTAAAAAGGGGAAGGAAGCATGCTACAGAACTTTCAAGCAGCTGTGTGAGAAGCCCTTGAACATATTTTATTTGGTGATGGTGATGTATAGTCCAGATAAGACTTTCCACCAAGGGGCATTATATCTCAAGTTGACTTTTTAATTGGTTTGGCTCCTCTAATCTGTACTATACCAGACAAGCACCACTAACCTTTGGAATGAGTCCAGGGTGTAATGGAAAGTTAACTGAAACCCCATCAACTTTTGCTAAACCTCAGTGAATTTCAACCCTGCACATTTCCTTTGAATAATTAAACATAGTTAAGCTGGAGATGGATTTGAACCTCTGGCTTTTGCATTCAGCTATATTTCACTAGGGAAGAAGTGATGGGAAAAAAACTTTTGTGATGGATAACTGCACCTGGCAGACCAAAGTGGATCTTTTTGCAACACCCTCAAATTGCAACACCCTCAGAGTAAGGGTCAGCCTTACTCTGCAGAGTTCATTCTTCATTAGTTTCAATATTTAATGGGTAAGTTCTTTAACTTCTACTTTTCTTCTGCTCCCTTTCCCTTTTTTTGTAGCACCCTGAGTGTTTAATACCCTGCATTCGTTTCACCTTACATCACTAATTGACCTGTTAGCAGTGGTGTGATTTCAGGGTAGCTGCTCTTACTCTTACAGATGAGATAGAGATTTGGTAATTTATCAAAGCCTGGGGGAGCTGGGAATAAAGCCCAGGTCTCCCAGGCTTGCCTGTACTTTTGACAATGAGACCATGTATTTTGCATGATGCTCAGACACACTCTCTTATCTAAAAAAAAAATCCAGTGACACCTTTTCTTTTTTTCTTTTCTTTTCTTTAAATAAAGGTCTTTATTTACAATACAGGTGCTTGGCCCCTTTGAAAATCAGGTCCTATATATTTGTACAATGCTGATGTACAATAAACCCCCAAGAATCCTCAGCTGAGACCAAAAATGGAAGATGTTTACTTGTTGTCAGTATTCCATAGACATACTTTTCTGCATGGACTGTACATCTTCACCTATGGCTTTGGGCAGGAAGACAGTGTATCAACCGGAGAATCCCAGCCGACCTGAGATATGGAAGAGATGTGCCAGCTCTTCAGCAATAATGTTGATGAGGACTCTGCTGTGTTCCCCACCACCAGTTGCAGACCCTGTGGTACACATCACACCTTTCCCAAACAACTCTTAAAACACTGTCCTTCAAATACTTCGCTGTATTTAATTGCAAGGCCGAGGCTGACATGCAAAAGTCAGATCCAGGTCTGAATGTTGCTAAAGCATGTGAGATTTGGTACCCTTGTCCTCTCCTGTCCTTCATCTCATCTGCTTGGACTGTAAGGGCTCTGGAGCAGTGCCTAGGACAATGAGGTCCTAATTGTGGTTGGGGGCTACAAGGTGCTAATGAAATGTGACTAATGTTGAACCATTGACCAGATTCCAGTGATATTTTATGATCCCTTTACTGGTACAATTTTTTGATCAAATGCTGCCCCCAAGTAAGTCTCTGATTTTAATGAAAACTCTTTGAATTTATCAAACAAGAAAAGGCTGGTGCAGTTTAAGAAAAGAGATAATTTGAAGGTCTTCAATTAAGTTTATACCAGTGCATATTCAAATGATGCCTTCTTGTTGACCCATCTTATTATCTAATTAGGCTCTACCTTGATGAGCTGCTTATGTCTTCATGGCTGAGCAGCACTGAGCCAATTACTTCATATTATTGTTGCATCACGGCAATATGGTGTGAATCGATTTGACTTAAAAGGTATTCTTTCTCTGAGCTGTCAACCAGCGCCTGGTGTTTTGTACAAAAGGAAATTGTTTCATGCCACCTGAGGAAGGATGTGTGCTAATCTCAGATCAAACGTTAGATTCAGTCCAGTAGTCATATAAGCAGAGCTCAGAAGTTACTGATTTGATCGGGATAAGCAGCCTTAAGTTTGGATGTTTGTCTGAACTTTTTGGGTCTCCTTTATCTTTACAGCTGTGTGAAATTATTTTTATTTTTTCATGGTGGGGAGGGGGGGGGCGGGATTTGATATTTCATTTTTAGCTCTCCAGGTTTGGGTCCTACCCTGGGAAGGTCCTAGGGGTTGATACAGAATGAGGCTGTCCTACATTTATGCCACAGTATGAGCCAGCCCCCCAGCTGTGGTTCCTGTCCTCCAGGGCTGGACTCAGCTCCCTGGTCTGGACATTGTAACCCGGCATTCAGAGTCACAGGGCCACTCACTCTGTCATGACAATGGGGGGCAGCCAGGCCAAAAAAAAGTGGCACTGTGATCCTGTGGGCTAGGTCACAGCCCCTGGAGTGAGGGCCAGCACCATGGGACAGGAACAACAGAAGCTGCTGTTGCAAGGTGAATAGCTGTTTTATTTCATTTTATACATTCTCATATTTGCTGAAAACAATAGCTCTGCTGGTCTTTCTGCTCCCCCCCAGCCCATGAAGCAGTGAAGGTTTCTTAAGACAATATTTGCCTACCAGCGAGGTTATTGTTGCTTGTTGTAAAATGGCTCTGATCTGAACCAACAGCATGCAAGCACCTCTGAACACTGAAGGAGTTGGATGGAGATCTTATCTGCTAATTAATCTTGCTGTAGGTGCACCATAAAACAAAACTCTTCCTTAACTTAGCATAATCAGACATTCTTCCTCACCCAATCAGCCATGAAGAGAGAACAGAAATCAAATACCTTGCCTCTGTCCCTTCCCTCTTTCAAAGGCTACCCCTTCTTAAAAGCTTGGAAGAACACTTGGGCCTTTCAGTGCATGATGAAAATCAGCTGAGTCCTTCTGGGTCCAGCCCAATTGGCAAGCAAGTTCCAGAATCATGGACCTCATCCTGAGAATTGAGAAATAAGAGGAAAGTAGCTGCCTCTTGTTAGAACCTGGGCATTGTTAGAGTCTCTGCTGATCTTACCTGCTAAGATTTTCTGTGATCAGAGAGGTAGCCTATTAGGTAGTTAGATCTGCATTTATTTATTTATTAAGTCAAACCCATCAAGACAAGAGAGCTGCCACAAAATAAGTCAAGCAAAATCCTAGATAACAATCTTCCTTAATTTTGGTGCAGAGTTCGGTTTGGGTCCAGTCTTTGTGGCTCAGGCCGTTCTCTAGTATCTGTGTCTAGTTAATTATTATTATGTGTATTACCAAAGATCCTACCCTATGATAGGGGCCCCATTAAGGAAGGGGTTGTATGAACATAGAACAAAAAGATGGTCACTGAATATAAGATACGACACACCCAATGGATATACACATATGGAGGAAATGCAAAGAAATAGTGAGACAATGTTAGTCAATGGTTTCTGCTGATGCACTTTCTGAGTTCCTGATCTCCACTTCCACATGATGACCATGGAATCAAACTCTGCTCTTCCACATCCAACTACAGTGGATTCACACTAGGTTTCATTGTTTAAAAATATGTTTCTTTGGTGTTCACCACACTCCTTTCATTTGTATTTTTTTGTTTGTTTTGTTTTGATGTCTGTAGTATTTTAAATTAAATAAACTTGAATTTGGTATTGGAACAAATAACTCATTTAAATGATCTCATAACAGGTGAACTGTAATTATAAGACACAGATGAGTCTACTTCTAAGCACCAAGTGAGAAGGGTTATTAGCTGTTTAATTTAGTAAAGGAAGGCAGCCAAAAGTGCTTAAGTATATCTGACACCTAGTAAGTTTTATTTGTTAACCTTTTTAACGTTTCCTTTTATTGTGACAGAGTTCTGAGTGCAAATAGGATAAATGAGATTAAATCTGTCATCCTGAATTACTCTGCAAGTTGTTATGAGCAGAATTGCTCATATGCCAAAAACGTATAATTATGCAGAAAATGCCTGTGTAATTGTGTGCTTAGTTCAGAGATTCATAACTATCTGTACTTTGTATTTCTAGTGTGTGCTGGCTCTAATTTTTGCTGTAAACAAAATGTAAAGGACGCTTCTCTGGATAAATTCCTCCTAGCACAGCTGAGGATAAAGAATAGCAGTGGACTGTAGATTTCCTGGTTGGGTTAGAGATCAAAATTAACCTTGAAACAGTGGGTTTACTGTGCCTTTTATTTCCATAAAGGTAAAAACTAGCACAGTTAACTTGAATGTAAATTTTTACAGTGATGTGAGGAATAGCTTCCGTAGGTGATAGGGCGTCTTCAAGAGTGCAGTTGTGGCTAGGTGAGGCCTATCTGGTGCTTTGTACAAAAACGAGGTGAAGTTCTAAGATGTTTGGCATTGTCTTCTCTCATTTGCTTTTTGCCTTGTCTAAGGTCACTCACCCTGGCTTCTCCAATGACAGTGTTGGTAGGTTTTTCTGTGAAGACAAGGAGGTAGAACTTCCTCTAATAGGAAATTGACTGGTTTAGGAAGTGAAGATGCTAATTATCGTTCCATTTATTTATATAAATCCATCTCAGAAATGCCTGCTTTTATTTTCTACCAGAGAAAAAATGTCAGGGGGACCATGTGCTGTTCTGGCAGGGGAATGTGTTGATGGGTCTGTCTAACTGCTTTGGTCCTAGGAAACTAACGGTAGCCAAATTTTACACAGTTCCATTGTGTACAATGCATGGACGTGCATGCTGCAAGGGCATGGTAGTATGCTTGGTACATGGTAGTAATGTATCAGTATTTTTGTGAGAACATCATCACCACTTAGGAGCATTTGGGGTTGAAATGAGGCGTCTTCCACCAAGTGACCAGAAAGGCAATTGCTCTAGAAGTTGGTTCTTCATTCACCACACTGTTTGAGTGAAATTGTATCTTGTAGGCAGTCATTTATGACAGCCTGGGGGATGGGAGAAGCCAGAACAACATTGAAGCCTGAGGTAAACAAGGCATAATACATTTAGCAAATAATTCAAACAATAGGTAAATTTTTAGATGTGGGTTAATTTGTTCACCTCGCAGAGATGCTGTTAAGAATAGCTAATGTAATGTATAATGCTAACCTTGAGTTAGGCAACAGTGTGGTGACTTTGGGTCTGTAAAACTGTGTCTGTTGGATTTAGGTTTAAAATGCAAAGCCTGGAGTGGCTTGAATCCAGATCCGATGTATGTGCATCCCTAAAGTTTTTGAGAGGGGAATGTTTGAACCAAGGTGTCTAGTTTTGACTCATACTTGTCTAGTATGACTGCTGAAAATATGTGTACTGGAGATGCGGTACCACCAAAGTGAAAACAGTGGTAAAATGAAGTAATAATAATATAGTGAATTTGAACCACTGAACTAAATAGGAAAGTGGGGGATGAGCAATACATGGTAATGAGGCATTCAAATGGCTGCTTCTAGTCTGATCCCTTAAAACTTATGTGAATATCGGATAAGGATGGAATAATGGCCCCATTGAAGTCAATAGCAAAACAAATATTGACTTTGGGGGAGCCAGGATTTCTTCCTAGACAGCAATAGCAACTCACCAGGTAAAATTCTACAGTTTCTGTCTTTGGCATCACCCGTGGCTGTCCCTCCTACTAGGGTCCATGGTTAAAATAAAATAAAATTACTCAGTTACTGGGTAGCCTAACTGGGAATAGTTCTGTCATTCCAAAAAGTACTACCTGTTGGCAGGCAATTGGCATGGTTCTAATATAGTGAATCTGTCTGGGGACACATTTTGTAGGATTGCAGTTGTAGGTCATTAGTTTTGCAATGCTGCTGCATTAGGCTGCAAACTTTGCAGATATGTCCAACTTACGAGTGTTAGACTTGGTCCATTCTTGAAAATGAGGCCAGATGGATTTAATTCAGGACTATGGTTTAAAATCCAAACCCACTTACCCTAGGAGACAATTTCCAGCGGGTTTGCTGTGTTTGTGTCCAGCAAAAACGAGTGTCCTGTGGCACCCACGAAACTGACGAAGTAGGTTGGAGCCCACGAAAGCTTATGCCTGAAGAAATTTGTTAGTCTTTAAGGTGCCTTAGGACACTGATTTTCAATTACCCTAGGAGCCACCATAGCTCGAAAATGTCCTTGGTCAAGTACCAAGATGCCAAAGTACATAGCTAACTTTGCTGGAAGTTTTTCATCTCTAAGCTAAGGTAGAGTTTGTCAAGGTACTGAAATATTTTGGAAAGTAAACAGATGAAGATGGAGGGAGGCAGTTAAGGCCACAAAATGCATTTTTGTTTGTTGCCTTGGCCGTTGATTTGAATCTAAGTCTTCAGAAGAGAAGGGCATCTTTCTTATGGTGTCCGTATAAACATGACTGAGTTTTTTCTCAAGACACAAAAATTGCAAAAATAATGAGAGTCCTGTGGTACCTTGTAGACTAACAGATTTCTTCAGGCATAAGCTATAGCCCACGAAAGCTTATGCCCGAAGAAATCTGATAGTCTATAAGGTGCCACAAGACTCTCGTTGTTTTTGCTGTACACAGACTAAGGCGGCTATCCCTCTAAAAATTGCAAAGTGCCAAAAATTATACTTGTTGCACAAAGTAATACCTACAAAAGAAACTTCCAAACTTGGGTTTAAGACTTCTGTTATTTTATGGAGTGAAGGAAGAGCAATTAAAATGTGCTGTCTCTAGGGAATCCTTTGAGCATCAAACTGTCCTTTTCATTTGATTTTTTTTTTCTTTTCCCCCCAGCCATTCTTCATAGAGGCTGAGATTGTTACATGACAATGTCAGGATAGCTTTGGCTTCTTAAGAACATGTCTTTACTGTGATTGGTCTTGGCTTGATCCCAGTTTCTGCTTTTACTTCTTCTAATTTACAGATGAAAAGCTCAGAAGCCAATTTATAACATTTGATTTTACACAATATTTCATGCTACATAAAAATTCTGGCAGGAAAAAGTAGAAGGGAGGAGACCATACCTTCTGGGTGATGTTTATGATGACTCACTATACTCCCGCCCCCCCGGCCCCCCCCCCCCCCCCACACACACTTTTTTTTTTCCCAACTTCTGTGAAGGCTTTCAGTTGAGCTACTTGTCCAGTAAATGAACTGCTTTGTTTGTGGTTATAGCTTTCCTGGAGTTATGCTATGGTTGGGAATATGACAAGGGAAATCATACACAAGAACATTAACAGTTATCACATTAATCATCCAAGGCAGTTTCACTTGTTACAGACCTGCTCTATGTGGCCAACTATCTGTAAGAATGACTTTCCTGTCCTTCTCTGCTTAACGAGAGAGGAGCAACTTTATAACCCTTGACTGCTGAGATATTTTGTCCTGTTCACGGGAGAAAATGGATTCTTCAGTAACTGGATGGTATAGAATTATAGCAGATTTGGGGAAGGAAGTTCCCTGATGACAGTTTATCCCATAACTTCTTACTTCTGGACAATAAAACAAAAAAAAGGAGTCTTGTGGCACTTCTGAAGACTAACAAATTTATTTTTCACATGAGCTTTCATGGCAAAGTCCCACTTCGTCAGATGCCAGAGTGGAGAAAACTTGCATGTAAATTTTCTCCACTCTGGCATCTGACGAAGTGGGACTTGGCCCATGAAAGCTCATGCGAAAAATAAATTTGTCTTTAAATGTGCCACAAGACGCCGTTTTTGTTTTGTTATGCTGAACTAGACTAACACGGGCTAGCTCTTTAGAACATCTTACTGCTGGGTTTCTTACACCTTCCTTTGAGACCTCTGACCATTGTCAGTCGGCTATTGGTCTCTTCTAGCATGACAGTTGTGTGGTTCGCTCCCTCAGGCAAATAGCACAGGCTGACTGAAGCTAAAAAAGGCACCTAGGCCTCTTTAGCTCAGTGGTTAGTAAAGAATTTTAAAGGCCCTCTGTGAAATAAAATATGGGAAGCCTCGTCCTGTTGGTGTTTGAGGAGAGAAAGGGAGTGTAGAAGAATCTCTGTGTTGTTCGTTCACTAGCAATTGGAACGTGCAAATGGCTCTCGTTCTAATCCTACCCATAAGGGCCTTTTTAATGATTTTCCTCCAAGGTCAACACCACCATTCACAGCTATTTAAAACAATATGTCTGGAACAGAACAGTTTGATTTAGATGTGGGGAAAGGTTGGTTGCATTATGATTATTACTTTTTTTGACCGTGTTCAGGGTTGCAAACATTCTGGCTCAAATATAGGTGTAAGTAACCTCCAGATATTACACAGCATAGGATAATGAATGATATATACTAAGTGGGGTAGGGCATTAAGCTGCTATGGGTCTGAGGGAGTGCCTGACTGTCACGACTGGTAGAGATTAAAGGTTCCCCTGTCAGTTGTGAGGACTCAAACTTTTTCAGGAGGATTTTTGTTCTATACTTTTTTTGTTTGGTTGTTTGTTTTTTTTTACTTCTGTTTGTGACGTTCATATGACATTTTAATATTTTTTTTCATAGAATCCATAGGAATATTGGAGTGAAAGGGACCTTGAGTGGTCATTTAGTCCAACCCCCCTGTGTTGAGGCAGGACTTAAACTAGACTGTGCCTGGCAGGCGTTTGTCTAATCTGTTCTTGAGATCCTTCAGTGAGGGGGATTCCACAACCTCTCTTGGAAGCCTACTCCAGAGCTTTCCTAACCTTGTCATTAGAAAGGTTTGTCTAATATCTAACCTAAATTTTCCTTGCTGCAGATTAAGCTAATTATTTCTTATTCTACCATCAATGGACCTGCAGAATACTTAATCACCATCTCTTTTATCAGCCCTCAACATATCTGAAGACTGTTAGGTTTCCTCCCACTGCCATTCTTCTTTTCTCAAGATTAAACATGCTCAGGTCTTATTTAATCTTTCCTCATCGGTCAAGTTTTCTAAAGCTTTTATAATTTTTGTTGCTCTCTTATGGACTCACTCAAATTTGTCCACATTTTTCTTAAAGTGTGTTGCTCAGAACTGGATGCCGTATGCCAACTGAAACCTTACCAGTACTGGATAGTGTGGGACAGTTACTTCCCAACTCTTACATACAACATTCCTCTTAATGCATCTCACTGATATTAGCCTTTTTTTGCAACTTTATCACATTGTTGACTCATATTTAATTTATGATTTTCTATAACTCCCATAGCCTTTTCCACAATTCTAATGCCTAGCCAGTTGTTCCCTATATTGTAGTTGTGCATTTGATCTTTCCATCCTAAGAGTATTTTGCATTTGCCTTTACTGAATTTCATCTTGCTGATTTCTGTCCAATTCTCTGGTTGCCAGGGTTGTTATGAAGTCTAATGAGCTTTTGTGGGAGAAAATCCCACTTCGTCTTCAAGCATCTGACGAAATGGGATTTTCTCCCACGGAAGCTCATGCGATAAATAAATTTGGCTATATCTACACTTGTAATTTTAAGTCAACTTTAACTAAGTCAACTTGCAAAGGGGTAGCCATGTTAGTCTATTGTAGAAAGACAACAGAGTCCTGTGGCACTTTTAAAGACTAGCAGATTTATTTATCGCATGAGCTTTCATGGGAGAAGATCCCATTTCGTCAGATGCTTGAAGACCAAGTGGGATCTTCTCCAACGAAAGCTCATGCGATAAATAAATCTGCTAGTCTTTAAAAGTGCCACAGGACTCTGTTGTCTAAGTTGACTTAGTGCATCTACACTTAAAATTAAAGTCGACTTAAAGGGGAACTTACAAAGTTGACCTAGAGCGTCCACACTGGACACCTAGATCGACTTCTAGGGACTTAGGGGGACCTAGGGCAGGTCCACGGGGGCAGGGGGGGCACCCCTTGCCCAATGCCAGGGGGCTCAGCCTTTGCCCCATTGTACATAGGTACAATGGGGCAAAGGGGATCAGGGACCCTGGCAGGGCATAGGGGCAGGGAGGGCAGGGCTCTGCCCTGCCCTGTTGGGGGGGCATGCAAGACTCCCTCTGTGCCCCCCCCCCCGGCAGGGAGGGCTTTGGTGTAGTCCTGGGGTAGCCCTACGTCGACTTAGGGCTACCCCACGTCTACACTGGCTTAAGTTGACTCTAGGAAGTCGACTTAAGCACTAAGTTGAATTTAAAGGAGGTTTAATAAAGTCGACTTAATTTTAATTAAGTTGACTTTATTTTCCTTAAGTCGACTTAAGGAAACTGTAGTGTAGACACAGGGTAAATTAAGTCGATTTAAGCAAGCTTAAGTCGACTTAATTTACAAGTGTAGACACAGCCTTTGTTGGTCTTTTAAAGTGCCACAGGACTCCTTGTTTCTTTTGATGGAAGTTATGCATTCTGCTCTGGTACTGCCATCCTCCTTGGCGCAAGAGGCTTCTCCTTTGCAGCTAGACCAGCCTTCCCATGTCTGACTCATCCGTTATACACCCTTTAAAAACCTCTTTTCTTCTGGAGAGCATAGCAGATGCCATGTGTAGTATCTTAAGTATCAGGCTTGGCACATGCAAAGCTAATGCTAGTTTTGACTAAAGCTTTTTACTCTGTCCTTCCCCCATAGGAAGAGTTTTTGCAGTGATGTCCGTGAGTGATATTTACGCACTTAATGGATCTCACTGGGGAGAACTGAGCAGAAAATAGGAGACCCTGATGGAAAGTATTTGTTTTTCTATTTGTACAGCCTCTGGAGACTGATGATTGGAAGAGTCCATTCTGATTAACACCAGTGGGAGTCAGGAGTAACTGATTGAAGGCATGATATTACTATTTTCTGTGACTGAACGCAGACTCTTTGCCAGTGATCATGGAACTACCATGACAGGGTGCAGCAGAGGCACAAACAAGTAGAATGTCAGGTCATAAAAAAACCCAACAAGATTGCTCCATAACACAAGAGCCCTACAAATCAATGCACTCCTTTCTGCCCTGTAGAACTCTGCTGCTTTCCAGGGGGTAGATAATATGGACTATCGATCACTGAAATGAACCATAATAGTTGGTTCAACACCTAGCTAACAAATTCAACCACTTTATGGCCGGTGGGGGGCTAGTGAGGGAGCGTCTCTGCTTGCACACTGAGCATGAAACTGCTGCTTGTTACAGCATAAAAATCCTCATCTATAATTCTTTCTCTCTGCAGGTGCCCCTGGTTAACAAGAGCCATCTCTCCAGCCATCCCTCTGTACAATGGACTCGTGTTCTTGTTTGTGCTTGCAAACTTCAGCATGGCGACTTTCATGGACCCTGGAGTTTTTCCACGAGGTAATGGGGGATAGGGGGAAAAACAAGCCAAGCCAAGCAGTGGGTTTTCCAAAGCAGCAGGTGTACCATTTGTTTCCTTCTCCTTTCTCAGCTGGCTGTAAATGCGGGGATGTAGCTAAGCTGTGGATATGCTCCATCGGTTTTTTTCGTCTTTGTACTTGCTTGCACTGGCAAACTGGGGCCTGGCGTTGGATACCGTAGCTCTCATTGAGATCACAGCCTGACTGGTACGATTGTGATTAGCATCCCCTTTGGCATGCTGGCACACTGGATTTAAGTCATTGTCTTCACAATAGGCAGTGCAGTGGAGGGCTGAGCTTCGAAAGCAGCTGCATTAAACCAGAGACTCACTCCAGAACAAACGCAGTAGCACTGAATACTGAAAGGGATAATTATTAAGGCCTGTGTTAAAGTGGAGGTTTTTAAACATGTATTGTAAAAGAGATGCTGGGGCACAGCCGATTTAACAAGATAAAAACTGCTTGTCTCTTTTAATGGGAATGGTGACGTGGCTAATTCTTTTAAACCATCAAAATGAGAGAGCGACTGCTGGAAGAGGTACAAAGTGAGGCAGTCATTCACACACAGTTTGCCACAGAGCCTGCTTTTGGGAAGGTCGTGGAATGAATGAATGGATCCCTGCCCCTTGCAAAGTGCATTTTCTCACCTGCGTTTGGTACTTTCTCTGCCCTTTCCCTTAAATAAGTGGAATAATGTAGCAGCTCATGCAATTGATGCCAGTTCTTCCCAGACAGGGGGCGGTGATAGATGTGCTCCTTTCAACTGAGGATCTCGGAGCTCTTTACAAACATTCATTAAGCATTACAACATTGCACTTAGATAAATATCCTTTTAAGGGTAAACTCCCAAGGAGCTTAATAATTGGTCTCATGGGGCCAAATTTTCAAAGTATTTAGGCTCCTAAAGGTACAAATAGGCAACTGCTATTTCCAAAAATGTCTGGGGCCTAACTCCCATTTATATTCATAGAAGTTAGTCACCTAAGCTCTTTTGAAAACTCATAGGAGTAGAATCCATGAAGGATCTTAGACATTGCAATGCTGAGGCCAGATCTACATTACAAGCTTAGACTGATGGAAGCTGCCATAGGTTGACCTAATAATGTATGTGTCTACACTCCCAGGTCCCTTCCGCTGACCTAACTCCCTTGTAACGTCGACTTAATCACTCCACCTCTGTGAGAGGCGTGGCGCTTAAATCGATGTTGATGGGTCGATAGGGAGGCAGTGTGGATGCAGCGTTGTGTATGTCGACTGAACTGGCCTCCAGGAGGTATCCCACAATGCTCGGCTGTGACTGCTCTGGAGAACATTTCCAACTCCACTGCGCAGCTGCCAGGTAAATAGCCCCTACCCTTTTAAAGCCCCAGGAGGCCACCTTGAGGCAGACATAGGAGTAGTGTCCCAGGATGTGCTGGCAAACATCATTTATAGAGCTCCTTATAGCTAGTGGTGAAAGATTTACTGTGCACTCCCTCGTCACCTGCTTCCAGATGTTGTGGGAAGGCGAGCCCGAGCTGCAGATACACAGGATTGAAGATGGACTGGACAGAACGCACAGTCCCTTTTTGGTGCTCAGGGAGCACTGGTGGCTCCATTTTGCCTGAGCCTTGTGTGGGTGCTCTGGGGAGATATAGATCCCTGTGCTCTTTCCTTACAGGATAACCCAGAACTTGGCTCTTAAATCACAGTAATGGGTTGTTGTTGCGGTTTTATTTTTTATCCCATTATTTTAAAAAAATCTTTATTTCTCTGTGTGTGTGTGTGTGTGTGTGTGGTGTGTGTGTGTTTTAAAGCAACACAGACAGTCAAATGGAAACTTTTAAGTGGGAAACTCTCTCATCACCTTTCCTTCTTTGCCAGCTGCCTTAATACAAAAGAGCCAGCAGGAAGTGGGAGGAGTTTTCAACAGCCTGCCATTCTTTTAGAGAAAGCAGCGGGGTGAGAGTTTAGATGTGTGGAAGATGCAGATTAAGAAGTGGAAAAGTTGGGAGAGACTCGGTCTATTGAACCAACCTAGAAAGGAGACGAGATAGCATTTTGGATCTTTTCAGTGCACATGCTGTACCCTGTAAAAGTTGCCAGCACCAGGAGCTCAAAAATTGTCACAGTCTTTGAATTTATAAATTTGGAATTTATTTGCTTTTTGGATTTTGAGCCCTTAGAGTTAATGGTCTCAAGATTTTCACCACAGCCGTAGGGTTGGAAACTTATTTGAAAAAACCCCCCTGAGTTTCTCGGGTATTTACATGATTTCAGGATATGCATGAGGCTTTAGGAATATTGCCAAATATCGCACGACTTGTGATAAAAATCAGATGAGTTGGCAGCGTTGCCTCAATGAGTAAAAGAGAGAGAGAGAAAATATCACAGTAAGGTATTGTTCCCGCTCTGTGTATTGTTGTGCGCCGCCTGTTCAGCACTGGAATTGAATAGGCTTCTTGGGAATATCAAATATGAGCTATTAATTCTCAGGCAGGAAGTGGACTAAAGTAAAGCAAGCTCTTAAAAAAAAAAAACCCAACTAAATTAGAGGTTGGCTTGAAACAAACCCCAGATCCAAACTCCAGTGCTGGATCAGAGCTTTTGGGGGTTGAGTCTTCTTGTAATGATACTGTAGCTCTGTGGAGTTTAATGCCGTTATATCCGTGTAAGTGAGAAGAAAATCAGTTCTAGTATTCAGGGATGGGAGGAATTAAAACCCAACTGTGAACACTCAGAAACTTAGTTTGAAATCTGGACCTGATTTCAGGATATTCATCAGTGGGCCAAATACAGACACTTAATGATCCCCCCCTCTCAGTCCAGAGCATGGCATCTTTGCTTCCACATGGCTAACCCTGGCAGTTGGCTTTCTGGATGTGGCAGAGCTACGAACAGTCTATGACAGTGGTTCTCGACTTGTTTACCATCATGTGCCACAATGTGTGTGGCTCTGTGTTATGTGGGCTGCATCCACACAATATATATATACAACCTTCATGGCCCTGAGGATGTCATAAGGGCCACGGCTGTGTGCTGGTTGGGCAACAGGTTGAGAACCACTGGTCTATGGATAGACTGGGCTAGACAGTAAATGAAAAGTCTATGGACAGACCATTGAGCCTCAGGTGAGTTGGTCACCAACCCCAGTGTGGGGGGCTGGCAAAGGGATTGGACACCCAACCCCAGCCTACTCCACTGGGTCCCAGCCCAGGGCCCTACCAGTGATGGGTAGTTTGGCCACTTGAGTCAGAAGAGGAGCAACTGAAACACACTGCCTCTCTTCCCAACTAGATTAATGGCTGGGTCCCTTGGGCTCCCGCTGGCCGCACTTAGTCCCTGTTTCTCCTTTGCACTGTGCTCCGTCTCGCTGCTTCATAGTTGGCTGGCATTGATGAGAGCAACTCCTTAGTGTCTGCAGCCTCCTCTGTTGGCAGGGCATGGCTTGCCAGCTGGTCTGGGATCTCACAGAGGGTTCAAGATACCCGCCTCCATCCCTGGCCCAACCCCAACTGAGCTACAGGGTCCTCCCTTTACATTTCCTGCCCTGTCTCTGTGCTCCCAGCATAGGGGTGGGGTGTGTTTGGTTCCCCCCACCAAGGGGTGTGTAATGGTCTCTCTTTGTCAGGTCTGGCTGGAGGTTACTCTGCCTCGCCACAGACACCAACTGAGAACTGGGATCCAGACCTAAGGCTTTGATTTTTGGCCCATTTGCTGACTATTCCATTCCAAATGTAATCCACTATTCATTTTGATTTTCTTTATGGACAGTGACAAATACTTGGGACAGTTCTGTGTGTGTGTGTGAAGTGCCAGTTTTCATCAGGAATTTTTGAGGGACCGATGAGTGATTATACTAGATGCAGACTCGCATGTTTTCAAGCATTTACCCATGGGCCACTCAGCTGGGGGCTTGTTTTATTTTACACTTGCGTTTTTATAACCATCCCATTTACCCCACGTCCCCTCTTCCTCCCTCCCCCTGGTTTTTCGACTCTGTTCAGTGATGCTTGTGAAAGCTTAGTGATTTGGCCAGATCCAAAGACAAGCTTGTCTTTACTGCTTTTTTCATATTTATTATGCACCTCGGAGCAAGTTTACAATAGTATTTAGGGTCCTAGTGATGCAGCAAGACCCCTCGGGAGGTTTACAAAAGCGCCTGAGTGAGGTTAGGCACCTATGTCCTATTCAAAGTCTGATTGACAAGTAATGAACGAAATCTATATAGATGGATGTACCAGCATTTAATGCTAGTACAACGATCATATTCGGCATCTTCATTTTGTAAGTATTAATCTTCAGAACTCTCCTACAAGGTCAGTACAGGGGGGACTGATCAAATGCTCATGCAAGTGAAAGAAGAAACTCCCGCTGACTTCTATGGACATTGGATACTTTTAATAGGGAGGCACTTAACTCTGACATCCACTCTCCTGGGACGTCTTCCAGAGAAATTTTAATACATGAATGAATGGTAGTGACTGGTGCTGGAACAATGTTTTCAACGTTCACCTAGTTGGCTCTCACTCGGCCAAAGTCAGGTGCCTTTGTGATGTTTAACTAGATGTTAAGTGTGGGAAATTCAAAAGTTTTGTCCCAAATAAAGATTAAAAAACATGAACCAAAAATGGAGTGCCATGAATGTCCCTCTTGTTCTTGCATTTTTTTTTTCAGTAAATCTTTTCCAGACTGGCTTTTATTATTTTTTTTTTAAGTGGCCTTGTCTTTAATCAGCTGCTTAGTTGGGTTGATAAATCATCCCCAGGGCTGTCCCAGATAAGAGGGTTCTGCTGTAGCATCATTCCCATTTTACAAATGGGCAAACAGAAGTGAAGTGGCTAGTCTAAGGCCACACAGAGAGGCGGTGGCAGAGCCAGAATTAGATTTCAGCTCGAGGTTCAGATCACTAAACCATTCTGGCTTTCAGAGAGGTGAGATCTTTCCCGTCATGTCATTTTGCTAAAGTAAAGGCATTCAGAGGGGATTACAGGAGACTATGTGCTATTGCCTGGTCCGTTGCTAAAGCCTCTCACTGGTACCGTAATGTACGTATAGCTTCTGAATGGAATGTTTCATTGATTTGAGTGGTATGTCAGGCTATGCTGGAGAGGCAGATTTCTGGGGTTGCTCAGTATTAATGAGTCAGATAATTAGTTTCTCAGGGATAACTTGTTTGGATTTTGTTTTTAAGCTAATTCAGCTTTCCTGTGACATTCTTCATTGCAGTTCCTTTGCCTGGCAGTGGTCAGAGCTGATTCAGTCTGCTAATGCATGCAGCAAACCTCTCACAACAGGGTGTTCGGAAGGCATTGTAGATTTCCTCTCCACTTTGAAACCATTTGCTTTCTAGTTATGTTCTTCCAGGAGAAAACGCAGTCTAAAACAGGAATCAAGTAAAATCAATAAGAGTGGGCTGGCGAACAAGGTAATACATGCACTGGGATTATTAAATGAAGCCCAGAACATTCAAGACTTCTGCAGGCAGGTTAGCCCTTTCTGGCAATGGCACATTACTTCTAGCCCTCTTTGTTACTCTGAAAAGCACTCGAACACATGTAGCATCCATGTATCTGACCCTGACAGTTCTGGATCTTCCGCCTTTGAACAGTAATCCATATGATTTTTATTTATTTCTGTTTTTGCATTGAGCAGCAGATGAAGATGAGGATAAAGATGATGACTTCCGAGCTCCTCTCTACAAGAATGTGGAGATTAAAGGAATCCAAGTACGGATGAAATGGTGCGCCACCTGTCATTTCTATCGTCCACCCCGCTGCTCCCATTGCAGTGTCTGTGACAATTGTGTTGAGGTAAACACTCCTTGATTATCTCGTCTTTTGGCTTGGATATGGGTGGCGGACCAGTGTGAACAGCAAGATGCTCCAGTGGAGTGAATATCACCTGTCTTTCACTCCTAAAATATCTAGAGGTAAATGACCAAATTCTCAGCTGATGTAAATTGCTGTAGCTCCAGTGATGTCGACAGATCTACCTAAATATTCTGCTTTTAATCTGACTGAAGTCACAAGTGAAGCAAAGGGTGATGCTTCTCCACACAAACCAAGTCCATGATTTGGTATCACTAGCTGTCTCTGCTCAGGAATAGCCTAGGTCTTATGAAACTGGAATCATTGCAAGGACGGGGATGGTGCACTGTCAGAAAGTCGGCTTGCACCATTCCTGAACCCTCTGCTTTTTCAGCCTCTCATCTTCGTGAGAATTGGCTCACCCCATTAAATTTGTAAAGCTGAATAGCAGAAGGAGTTGCTTTTTTAAAATTGTAAATCATAACGTTCAGTGGCATGTGAATTTTAGGAAGAATTAAGTAAGAATTCCTGAGTCTAAAATTAATTGCTACATGCCATTTATAAACTGCAGTTAGGGGTCCTATGGCCATGACCTCATGCATGCTTCTAATTCCTTGAAATTATGAGTTTTGAACACATGTTGATAAATTTGAGGTTTTAGTGAAGCACATAGTGTATTTAAACAATAACTCCAAAGTAATTGACTATGTTATTGGGCTGTAAACATCTCCCAAACTCATAAATGCAGCGGACTGTAACCATGGCATTTTATTTCAAAAGGAAATTTTTATTGCAGAGCTACAAATTTCTCTTAGTAAGGATCATTTCTGTTGTAAAGTGTATTTTTTCATTAGCATGATTTAAATCTTTAATACATTTCCAAATGTATTCAACTCTACAGTTAAAATCATGGGAATCCCTAACTGGCAATAGACTAAAATTCACTAAGTTTATTTTGAAGTCAGACAGAATACAGTGTATGCCATATTGGGCCAAAACCTCTTTGCCGTAATCATACGGTTAGGCACAGTGGAGTTACTCATGTGAAAAAGGCGATCTGGGGTTATCTTATGTCATTTATTTTACCCCTAAGAACATATTCAAGTCAGCTGGAAACTGGGCTCTGCCTAATTAATACCCCTTAATAGGCAGGACAGCATTCCACTGCCCAGTCATGGGGAGAGTCAGAAAGTTACAAAGGGGATGTGGGGGAATAAATTGCTGAGGGAAGAAGGGCTCTCAGAGAGGACAGGAGCAGCCATAGTAGCCATTTTTGGGGGCTAATGTAGGCTATTGGATGAATCTGGGTCTTTCTCTAGAAAACTGGACCATACGTTGAGTTAAAACATTAAGATGGTCACTAATTCTAACTTCAAAATATTGATTAGGTGAAGCTAAATTTTCGCTTGAGATTTTAAATCCTTCTCCCCACCCTCTACCCCTCAACGTCTGTGCTGAAAGCCCCATGTTCAATAAGGGAAGTATTGCCAGCTTAAGATTGCCTGAAACTAACTAGTATAAACTCCTGGAATTTCACACAGCCCTAATGTCTCTGGTGGCATCAATGCCTGAAATTTGCAGGAAAGTGAGAGAGGAAAGGGGGAATGAATCCTAGAGTAACCTCTCAGTATAAATAAAATGGCTGGGAACCCATAGTGAATCAGAATGCAAGACTCTGCTGCAGTGGGTTGGAGTTCTGAGGGGCTTTATTTATACTCAGCTGATCTAGGTGTCACTTACTGTTCCAACTGGCTAATGGGAAACCTCTTGCTGTATAATTAAAATGTGATTGCCTACTGAGGGATGTAAAGAAAGGCATTAATTAGTAAATTGCCTCCTCAGGCCAAGTTTTTTATTGATTTTTGCAATGCTTATTTCCTAGTTTACCTGTACATTCTAGGAATGTCTGGGCACAGGCATAGTAAAATACTCTATTGGCATTTCTGTTACAATACTCCTTTAGGAAAAGGTTTTAATTTATATTTTTTATTTTCCTTTTGGGCTGTAACTCACAATAAAAGTTCTTAGCCTGGAAATAGATTTTTTTTTTTTTTTTGGGAGCACATTTGATTTCAAACAATCAAACTGATTCTGATTTGGAGATGTGCAAGCCAGAGTAGAGCATCCAAATTTTTAGAGACAAGTGCTTGTTTCTGTCACATCATTTGAAAAAACAAAACCAAGTGAAATATAAAATGTGGTATGACTAGCTGAAACTAAAAATAAATTTGTGATAGAATAAACTTTCAGGACAAATTTTCCTGGAAGTGCCCAAAGCTGAGGTTTCAAATGAATGTATATTTCCAAATGTTTTGGACTGCCCATAACCAGATATAAATTGTAACCTTTAACAATCTTTCCTAAATTGCTTCAGTCTTTTCCGTTAACATCTTGAGAAAGCTCTAACACATTCTTCTCTCTCACACACCGTATTTGTAGCTAATTTACAAGTTACTTCTTTAAAAAACTACTTTGCCATCGATGGGAGGTAACTATCTAAATATTACATTATTACAAAGAAAAGGGTAAGCCACTATTTGACATGAATAAAGGGTATATTGTAGTGGGTGTGAAGAGAATAGAATAGACTGGGTTTGCTCACTCCAGGCTTGAGTATGCTCTGATGTATGCTGGTTTACATCAGGAATAACCCCAATGATGTCACTAGTATTACAGCCATATAAAACTGGTGTTAAGGGAGCTTTAAAGGGGTCTATAGCCAACCCGCATTATAAGTCTCTCAAGAGTAATCCAGCTGTGTGGCATATGTGAACTCTTGATCAGGAAAAACTGGGTGTTTCAAGTGTTTAACATTTTTTTTTCTTTTTTAAACTTCATCCAGAGTTTCCCCCCATTTATTAGCCAACTATTGCTCCCTGTCTCGGCTTTGCCAAAAAAGAGTTTTTCAAGAGCTCAAAAACTCAAAATAATGGGTCCTTAGTGGATTTTTACCTATATAAAATTGGGTAGGGAATTTGTCAGGGATGATACAGGTTCAAGACACTACCATTTCTGATTACCTTACTGTATCTCTTGGTTCATAATTATACAATACTGCTGTTGCCAGAGAAAAAGAGAAACTGTCTTTGCCCCGCATTATGGTGTATTCCTCTGTTCCCCTTTAAAATCTATTGGTGTGTCTTCATCCACAGTCAGAAGAGACATTCAGTCCCCAGGAGAATCTTAGGTGCAGCATGTTATGTTACATGGGCAGTCAGTCCAAACCTAATCTGATCTTCCCTGAATTTCCAGGGTATGTTTTTTGTTGTTGTTGGGTGTAACACAATGTTCACGCTTATTCTAAGGCAATGTTTTTCTTTCACTGCTTGATATTATTTCCTGTCTCTCCATCTCTTTACAAGGACTTTGACCATCACTGCCCATGGGTCAACAATTGCATAGGACGGAGGAACTACAGATATTTTTTCCTTTTCTTGCTGTCCTTAAGCACACACATGGTTGGAGTGTTCACCTTTGGACTGATCTATGTTTTAAACCACATGGAAAAGCTGGGGGCAGCTCACACCACTATTACGTATCCTTTCTTTTAATCTTTGAGAAGTCAAAGTGCTGTAAGGAAACTGTATAAGAATGGAGTCTGATGATTTGCCTTTCAGGAAATTTTTGGATTGACTCCCATTCTCTGATTCCCATGTTCTTCTGTTGTAAAACCCAACCCAGTTTCTCCCCAGCACTTGCCTGATCTATGGAAGTCTTAATTGCTTCAGGAGTTGCAGCCTAGCTTCTGGATATCTCTGTGCTGCCCTCAGGTGCTGCAATAACAGAAAGCAACATTTGGCCTCATTGAAATCCCCCCCTTTATTTTCAGTTGGATATAATTTTCCTTCTTGTCTTGTCCAAAACTCTTGGATAACTTTAATGCGTTCAAATGAATTGCTTTGCCTCAGAAGTGGTTGCATTTGTGGAGTGGCTATACATCTCTGTGTGTTTTGTAAAGTGGTTAGGGATCCTTCAGGATTAAAAATGTCTATATGGTTGTGTAGTTCCAAAGGGGGGGAGCTGTGTTAGTCTAGTTCAACAAAACAAACAAGGAGTCTGGTGGCACTTTTAAAGACTAACAAATTTATTTATCGCATAAACTTTTGTGGAAGAAAATCCCATTTTATCAGATGTTTGAAGATGGGAAATTTACAGAATGGGAGTAAAATAAATGCAGGGGAGTGTAAATCATAGGATCAGGTCAGACTGTTACAGCAAATCAAAGCAGTTTAGATTCAGACAGTGGACAACAACATATAGGAGGGAGGTGAGGGGGAAAAGGAAAGCAAAATTACCTGTTGTAATGGGGGGGAAAACCCATAGTCTCTATTCAGCCCTAAGTTGATGGTGTCAAATCTGCATATGAATTCTAATTCTGCAGTTCCTCTTTGAAGCTTTGATTTGTTATCCATTTGCCTGACTATGGCTATTATTTTAACAGATCATTAATGGAATGATCAGGGAGACTGAAGTGTTCCCCCCATTGGTTTTTGAATGTTATTTCTGATGTCAGATTTGTGTCCATTTATTCTTTTGCGTAGACCACAACTTGCTAGGAGACTGGAATCCCTCCCCTGTGCCCAAAAGACCATTAATTTATTAGTTAGCTTCTGTACCTGAAGGGACTGCGTTTTCAGTGAAGAGGAAGCTGAGCATCTGCATTTACTTGAATCTACATCATTCGAGCCAGATTTATACCTAGTGTAAACATAAGTAACTCCATTGAAGTGCTTATAGTTACACCATCTTACACCACATACAAGTTTGGCCCAAGCCTCTGGGCGGTGATAATCATTGCAGGTCTCCGTGCAAACTTTTCTTGAGAAACCCGCATCTTCATTGATCATGGTTTTCATAGCGCTGTAAATTCCTGAGTACATTTTAAAATGAGAGGCCAGCTTGAGACATGCAGGAGAGCCCACTGCTCTGCTACCTTGGCATTCTGGGACATGATAAGTCCCAGATGATTGCATTCCACTGGCCCGCAAAGGAATGGACCAGCTGACCAGCTCCTGGAGACCAGAGAAGGACTAAAGTCAAGTCAAGTATTAAAGAAGGCAAGGGAACCACATGAAGTGATATCTACTGCTTAATTCCAAGACATTCTTTACCGTGTAATTTTAAAAAACACTAAAGAAAGGTGAGGATTACCTACTAGATTTCCAGCTCAGGGAATTCTCTCTCCCCTTCCATTTCCCCTCATCTCCCTTTTCCCCTTCAGTGGACACAGTTTCCTTAACTCTGGGATGCAGCATGGCGGTCATGTGCATGGCTGGATTGTTCTTTATTCCAGTCATTGGTCTTACAGGTTTCCATATTGTTCTGGTAGCAAGAGGGCGCACAACCAATGAGCAGGTAAGAAAACAATTCTGCCTCCATCTTTCTGTTAGAGATGCAGGTGTTGAGAAGGACCTCTGTCTTAGGACAGGATAAAGGGAAGAAATGATATTTAAAGTTGGGCAAATCAGGTTAACTAACAGCTGACCCAAACCTTTACAGTAGAACTCAAACCGATGTTTTACCAAGGGGCTAAAAAGGTTGGTTAACTTTTTTATGCTAAAATTTCTACTTGACTGAATTTAGGACAAGCTCGCAAAGGAACAGCGGCTGGCCCATGTGCCACTTAAGTCCTCAAAACAGGGTTTAACTTTAAGTGGTACATAGAGTATTGCGAACCCCCGAAGTTCCAAATTCATGAGTCAGACTCGAAGAATCGTTACAATTTTTTTTAAAAAGATTAAATCTCCAAAAGCTGTGCCAACATTGTGTCAAAATACACAGTGGAAAGTTTAATGACTCAAATGTGTAAAATGAGCTGCCTGATGATGCAGTGAGTCTATCGGACTCTCCCCCAGCATGCCAGTTAATTAATATTATCCCTCCACAGCCACACATCTGCACTCCTAGCAGTTATTGTTTCAACCCGTTAGGCCCACCTCAATTATGTGCCTGCACCTCTGCATCCCGTGTCCCCCAACACATCTCTGCTCCTCCCGCATCTTGGAGATTCATCACACATACCTTTCCGTAGTAGAAACAAGAAGGCTATTCCAGTAGGGTCTTCTATATAAATTCTAATACTGCCCTAACTGTAGTGTCTTGTTTTACTATTTTCCAAGAATTTATTAAGTGATGTGACTAACAGGGCTCTTTTTTTTGATCCGGTATGCACTGGTATGGCATACCAGCACCTATTTTTCCCTGGCTGGCCCCGTTGCCCAGCTGGGGGCCAGGGTCAACAGGGAAATGGAGTGGGTCTCCTTTCCCCTGCTGACCCCGGCCCCCAGCTGGGCAGTAGGCCAGCAGGGGCCAGGAGCAGTGCGCTCCCAGACTTGTCCAACCTGCAGCTGCGGGCTTTTTCAAATGTCCTGCCCTAAGCATGCTCAGATGCATGGCTCAGGGCAGGAACAGCCTGGCCAGGGAGCAACTCTGGCCACCTGTGCAGCTCCGGCCAGGTAAGGGGGGAGGGGGCTGGGGGATTGGAGAGCAGTAGGGGTCTGGGGGGTTGGGGAGCTGGCGGGAGGGGGGAGTGGAGGGTTTGGAGAGGCCCCGGGTGGTGGAGCTCCTGCCAGCATACCAAAAAAAAGCACTGGTGACCAATATCTGTTATGTGGTTCATTCTCTCTCTCTCATCCGCTCCCCAGATGGAGAAGTGTGTGTGCAGTGGAGTGTTTTTGTTTTGGTGGGTTTTGTTTGTGGAGATTCTTTTTGGACATACATGCTGCTCTGTGTATGTTAGAGAAGGCAGATCAAAGAAGTGGACCTTGCACTTGGAGCAGAAGTTAGTGAGGTTTGTAATGGCGCTTAGCTCGCATGCAAATATGTGCTACGGTCTCGGATCAACCTCGGATAAAGCTCTGTCTATTGGATAGATGAGGTTTACCATGTAGTAAAAAGTTTCATTGTGGCTAAGGAGCAAAGTTGTTGACCTTAATCCTCATACTAGATCTTCAGACAATTGTTTGAGATATCCTGGGTCTAGGCTATTGAACACCTAGAAGATAAGGACCAAGATATCGAATTTGAACCTGTTCTATGGGAAGCCGATGCAGAGGGCAGAGGACAGGTTTGATGTGCTCACTGTAGTTTGTGTTGCTGAGATGTGCTGCAACATTTCTGTCTTAGAGTTTGCTAAGGGCTGTTAGTTGGATGGCCAGATATATTGAATTGCTGTTGTCCAAACAAAGTGATGAAGATATAAATATTGGAGGCTAAGTTATTGCCCGCAGGACGGACTGGAGTTTCTTACCACTCAGGCACGTTAGCAGCATCGTAAGCAATGTGAGAGCTGAGTATTCATGAAGAATCTGGACCAGTTGTGGGTTTGTGCTTTGAACCAAAGGAGATCTTGTAGTGGCAGTAAACTCTTCAAGATGCTTTCCTTTGCCCACTAGCATCAACTCTATCTTGTTGGGGTTAAGCTTCAACCAGCTGTTCGTCCATGAGCCAATCTTGTCCAAGTCTGGGCCCTCTTGGTAGTAGTTGTATGTCATTCATGTGATTCCTTCATACTGCTGGCATTTGAATCCATGTCATCTGTAGCTGAACGTAGACGTTGAGTAGGACTGGAGAGAGAATTGATCCTTCTACAACTCCACATCTGAGAGAAGTCTAGTGGCTAAGGGGCAGAAACCCATTACCATGCTTCTGGATTAAACCGTTTGGACTTTTTCTGCTTCTTCCTCCCTTGTGAAAATGGTATGGCTGTTTCTTCTCACATCCCTTGCCTGAAAACTTGTGTCACTCCTGCAGGGAGGAGGAAAATGCCTTGTTTAACCCCTGTTATGATTGGTTGTCCTTCCCTAGGTAGCTAGGCAGTGGCAGCCCTCACAGTGGGCCTTCTCTATGGCACCCTGAAAATTTCATGAGGCCCTGAGCTTTGTGCTTCACAGTTAGCCTGTCTGCAGCAAGGCTTGATGGCACTGTGCATAGATCTCATGCTGGCCCTCTGACCCTGGGGGAAGTAGTCCTTTTGGATTTCATCCAGACCAAAGAGGTGAAATGCTAGAAAAATCTAGTCTCCTTGTATTTCCAATTTGGCTGAAATTTAAAAGTTTCAGAAATTATTGTGTCTAAAACTCACAGGAGTTCCTGGACAATGAGGTTCAAATGACCTTTGGATAAAGAAAGCATCCAAACTTGGTCCACTTATCTGAACTGCCAAATCTCTTGAGGTTCACCTGTCTTGACTGGAGTTCCTATCTTTCTGTGCCATATGCCCAAGACTAAATGTACATGATACATTTGTACCTCTTTTCTCCTGTTACTTTTTATAGTCTCATAGTGCACATTTCTGGTGTTTTGCTAGAAATTCTTGGTTACTGTGTCCATGCCAGGATTCACTGTTCACTGTTTCACTCGTACTAAAGAGGGTATGATTTCTGAATGTATAATATATTTGACTTTACAAGTTTCATGAGCTTTACTGTATAACTCAGGAAGTCATTTGTGGGACCAAAGTAACACAAGATGTCATTTTATTACCATATTTTTAGTTCCTGAATAGGGTGGTGAACAATACCCTTCACTTCCACAGCACCATTCACTTGAGGATCTCAAAGCGCTTTATACATAATTACTTTAATAGACACTGTCCTCTGTGAGCTAAGGGAATATTATCCTCCTATTACAAATGAGGAGATGGGCACAGATACATGAGGTCTCTTGCCCAAGGTCTAGCATGAGGTCAATGGCGGAGCCAGGAATACAAACCAGAGCTGCTGACTCCCACCATTGTGAGTTTGCCATTAAGCAAGCCATTCTTCCAATCTCCAGAAGAAAAGATCTCTTATCTTGGTCTTGAAAATTGGTGGTTTTTGCATTAAAAAGACCGCCAACGAACTATGAACACCAATGCAGTGTTTGCCTTTTAATCTCTGCAATTGGTGCATGCAAGTAACTAAATTTATAGCAGGGAATGCGGTGCTGCCTGAACTTAGCACTAAGTGAGGACTACGCTACACCCTGGCTAAAAGAGTTACTTGAAAATGGCAACTCTGGTTATATTAATGGCCCCACTGTATCGAAGGATATGGCTTTACTGACATTTATCCAAATGTGACACGTTTTACCTTTTTGGCTTCCCATGCTGTGCAGCAATAGCATGAGTCCATATTCTCTGTAAGGCTAGAATGACTCTTATCTTAAAACTCTGCCCCAGGCTTACAAAGTTTTAAATGAATCCCACCAGTCTAGATGGCTTTAACCATTAGGAAAATAGCCAATTCCCTGGCAGGTGTCATAACTTCGTAACTGCCCGTTATGGTCTTCCTACCTTGCACGTTCCAGATTGGCCACTGCTAGAAATGGAATGTTTGGTGTAGATGAACCATTGGTCTCCTCGAATATTAGGAACATGTCCAGGAAGGAATATATCCATGGGTTTTGGGAGATAGTAGAGTATGTCTTGCCAAGGTGGAGGAAAGGGAAGCCAGATCAGGCAGACAGGACTCTGGGACAGGAAGGATGCGGTAGCTGGAGCTGGTGCCTGTGTATTACAGACAGGGAGCCTCGAGTTCCCTGGACTTTTGGGCAGGGGCCTTTAGCCAACCTGCAGGCGATGGCGTAATGGGGAGAAGTGGGCTTAGGAAGTTAGGCGTTCAAGTTTCTTATGTTGTTGGGGCTGGCAGAGGGAGGGAGCAGCACTTATCGCTGGGGAAAGTGAAGATCTGTGGATAGGCAGAATAGCGAGGACAGAAATACACGTTGTTGGGGTTCCAAGTGTGATCTGGTGCCTCTTACACAATTAGCGCATTGAGCACTGCACTGAATGTTTTTCCAGGTGACGGGTAAGTTCCGCGGGGGTGTGAATCCTTTCACTCGAGGATGCTTTGGTAACGTGGAACACGTGCTCTGCAGCCCTCTGGCTCCCAGGTGAGGAAGGACGTTATTCTTAAGATTGGGTCCCAAGCTAAACAAAACTTAACGTTCTGAGCCAGCCCAGGGTTTGGCAACTTTCATCCAGACTAACAGTATCTGCTGAGGAGAGGCATGGCATGTCAAGCGAGCGGTGCATTGGCAGAGCTGTGGAGAAGTTTGTATAGTGTTGCCTGCATTTTACATGGCTCAGTCTAGCCTTTCTCATTCACAATTTTCACCCCCCAAACAAGTATTTATGACTAGCAGGCCATATCGTATCGACCACTTCCTCTGTTTACCGAACCATTTTATCATAAGGCTGTTTATTATTTTTTCTGAAAACAAAAAAAAAAGTGGAGGGGGGGGGTTGATTGCCTGTTCCCATTCCCTGCTTTCCTCGAGCAACGATTCATTGAGTTGCTTATCCAGTGAAATTCAATAACTGGATAGATTTGTGTCAGCTATAATCTTCCTAACGCAACACACTTTCTGTGTAGTACACTCCTCTCCCAAGTACATTAAAGATTCTAATCACAGCTGGCAAGAAATGAAGTTTTTAAAACCAGCTTTTTGCCTCTTAGATTTATAATTAATTCAAGGTAGCTGCACCTTTCACTCTCACAGACATCTTCCATCATTGTAAAACAGATATGCCCAGTGCTGCAGTTTGCAATTTTGGATTTTATTTATGGTTCCTTACTTTTCAGCAGATTTTTTTGTCCCTTTGCTCTTTGAAACCACGATTGTGAACATTAATGTTGCTTCCATAACAGAAAAGGTTGAACATAGATGTCTACGGTGCTTAGTTGTAGGCTGAATTTACTTTTCAAAGTGCTATGCCGTCCCAGCCCACATACACTATTATCTCTGCTATGTCTTTTTTCTTGATTAGACAAGGCTGTTTCTAGCGTTAAAGTGGTAGTATTGGAATCTTCTAAATTCTAAATTTTGAATTCTAAATTTTCTGAATGGACCAAAATCACTTGAATTCAATCAACCGACTTCAGGGTGTTTTTAGGCACCTATACTGCACCTATAAGTGCACTTACGCCTATACTGCACCTTTCCATTCTCTTTGCTAGGTTAGAATACTGTGACATACTTCACTTTTGAAATGCCATTGCGACTCGGACTTTTGGAAGTTACAGTCCTTGTAATTTTATCATGGTTTTATTTATCAAGGCCCTTTCAAACTCTCATATCTTCTTTGTGAATTTGTGGCGTCAGCAAGCAAGCCATTACTGCTGAGATATCCTGTCCACTGTCCAAATTAGAAGCTACTGCAGATATTTTGATGATATGTCATTCGGTATCACATGGTAGTACTGTCTCCTTTAAGTTTACCCGATTGTTTTACCTCCATGTAGCTGTAAATTTTCTTTCCTTTAAGTTTTTTAATTTCTGAGCAGTGGCTGCCAAATAGATGGATCTTACCCAAGCATGTAAGAAGAAGTTTTCATACTTGTAAATTCAAACTTGCAAAATTCTACTCCCCCATTTTACTAGGGAATAAGATTTGGGTTTTCTTTCTTTTTTTCTTTTTTTAAATGGGTGCCTAAAATATCACCAGTTTTTATTGTCCATAGTCATGGCAAAGGGCAGTTGAGTAGACACTGTCCCTTTCTCTTCCCATCTGGCAAAGTGGGTCTCATTGACAATGCACTGTAACTTGGTGATGGCTGTCAAAGCATCTAGATGATCCCTTCCGTAATAGCATACAGGACATCCCAGGAGGTGGTTGGAAGGGTGGATGATACCCATCTGTGGTGATGTGAACCTTAATATTTAGCCAGTGAAACTTCCCTCTATTTGCTGTCTGGGTGCAAGGAACTTTTCGCAGGGAGTACTAAATATTTGCAGTGGCATTTACTATGGAAAATACAGTGGGATTAAATTTCCAGGCCTCTAACTATTAAATTGCATTAAAGTGGGTCCCCCCAGCAATGAAAAATTCTATCACTTTTCAGCCATCTCCCAGGAACACTCCTTTCACAATAAAATTTGGGGTTCTTAGGCTGGAGAGTAATATAGAGCCATCTGCCAGGTCAGGATTATTCACATATTCCAATTTTATCATCTCTAGCAAAAGTCTAACTGTCACACTTCTCAAGAGGTTCTTCTCCTGGTAGAACTAAACTCTTCTAGATGCTGAAAAACCAAGTCCTCTCCCAAAACACAGTTGTCATGGCAAATTATCATTCATGTCTCCTATAAACTTTACAAAATCCTGGGGGAATGTTGTTATTGGATATGGCAATATTTTGCCCTCTTTTCCCTCCTCACCTGAACTGTGCAGGTGATCAGTGCTTCA
The DNA here is from genome assembly GCA_007922175.1 of Pelusios castaneus. Classification (NCBI taxonomy): domain Eukaryota; kingdom Metazoa; phylum Chordata; order Testudines; family Pelomedusidae; genus Pelusios; species Pelusios castaneus. The sequence continues at coordinate 2,926,135 of ML685868.1, forward strand.
AAATTGCTGATTTTCAGGAGCTGCCACCTATTAAAAAAAAAAAATTCACTCCCAGGCAGGCATTCATTGAGATAAATACCCTTTTACTCTATAGATTTTGCCAGATCTCTTAAATCATATACTGCAAACAGCGGGGTGGTTTTTTCTGCATGTCATGATTTTTTTAAAGAAAACTATTATTATTGAATAATCAATCAGGTACATGGTTGAGCCAAAGAAAAAACAGGCTGTGAGTGTGAAGCCTCCTTTCTTCAGGCCAGATCTATCCGAGCGACAGATCACAGTGAAGATAAGCGACAATGGGATCCAAGCCAATCTTAACCGAAGCAAGGTAAAGCAGATTCAATTCCCTCTAGCTATGAGTATGACTTGAAACCCACCAATAACTTTTGTTGTTGGGAGGCTCTTAGGCTATGTCTACACTTACAAAGTTAAGTCGACTCAAAGTCGACCTTGTTAAGTTGACGTAACAAATTGACTACACTTTGTCGACTTTGTTAAGTCTACTTAACAGCAGAGATAGCCATTGTATTGGCTTTAAGTCAACTTAATAAAGTCGATTTAGCGTTAATCCCCGTCCACACTGGCCTTAAGTCGACTTAAGGCTTACGTCGACCTAAAGGAAATGTTATTAAGTCGACTTAAGGAAATGCTTAAGTTGACTTAAGAAAAGCCTAGTGTGGATGCAGCTTTGTTTAGGTCGACCCAACTTGCCAGTGTAGATGTACCCTAATAATACACCTCTGGAGGAACATGAAAGATGTCAAATTCTCTTCCCTGAATTTAGAAAGTAAACTAGGAATAATAGTGCCAAGAGCAACTGACACTGAAGATCCTCTTAAGAGCACTCTGGTTGAAGAACAACAGACGGGTAGTCATTGTTCTTTATGCCAGTTTGTTGGCACATGTCTCTTCACTTCCTGTCCCTTGATACATGTATTTATATATTTAATTAATCCACCGTATGGTGCTGATGGCAGGAATCCTAGCACCATTAGGTGACCTGTCTTACTTGAGGCAAACACTGATCCTCAAACCTTCAACAAGCCTTGTGATCTAGTTAAGTGTATAGGCCTGTCGTCCAGGAGAAGTGGGTTGCATTACTAGCTCTGGCAGTGTGAATTTGCTGGATCATTCTACATCTTGGTGTCTCGCTCTCTTTATTTGAATATGATGGGAATAATGATGCTTTTATCTCAGGAAAGTGCTGCAGGAATTGGGTAGTGCTAAGTGTTACAGACATTAGGAACCCTCTCTGAAGCTTTATGTAGTGAACTCCTGGAATGGCCTCCGTGGACATAAAAGAACACTAGTTGCTGAGGGCTGGTCTGCACAGGAAAATGCCAACAATGATATACGTGTGTTAATGAACATGAGGTTAAATGTGATCTGATGTTCTGGGTAAGTATGGACTGTTGGGTTTAAAATGATGTCAGCTGACTGCGGTTAAGCTAAGTTTTAGACATAACAGGCTTGGTATACACAGAGTGCTAGATTGTGTTTAACTTTGTGTTCATTAACACGATATGCCACCTATATGGCATTTTCCGGCATAGAAAAGTCTTTAGAATCGATAACATTTTAGCATGTTTTTGTCTAAACCACTTAAAGGAAATGATTGAGTTCATGGTTATTTTCAGTCTAAAATTAGCCTGGAAGGTCTGGAGGATAAAACCATGGACATCCAGCCTCCTCTGCCTCCCAAGGGTGATCCAAACAAGTACTCTGAGCTAAAGGGACAGCTGGGAACCAGTGAAGGTATAGTAGTCTAATCAATGCTTCATTTTTGATGCTGTGAAAATATTTTGGTGTTCGTAATGGGCTTTCATCATTCTTCCAGAACCTTCGTGGATTGTGGATTTCTTTATTCTTTTGGGAATGCTCTTAATTCTCTTAATTTGAGAGAAGATTGATAAAAATATAGAATCCACTGCAGACAGTAAGAGGAAAACACTGCACCCTGCTTATTTCAGAATATATCACTTTGATACTAGGTAGGCGTGCGTGTGTGTTTGCATTGCAACTGGGATGAGATCCAGTAAAGGACCTGGCAGAGATAATTTGGAATTCCAGAGAGAAAGTTGTTTGGCTTGACAGTAGAGATAAATCCCTAAATTTACAGCTTGGATGTGGATCTGAACTCTCCCAGAATCTAAGATGTCTAAGGCTATCGTTAGGTCAAAGAATGCAGCTGAGAAGTTCAGATCCTGATCTGAGCATTCTAGATCCGAACACTCCTGAAAATGGTGGTATTTAGTTTGGATTCATCTGCGTTTTGCAGTTGGGGGAAGATGTAAGTTGGCTACTCTGGCTTTAGCTACCAACGGCCTATTATGTCTTATGGTTTTCTTGTTTTATTTAGACTGTAAACTCTATGGACCACAGAATGTGTCGTAGATACATGTCCTACCTTGCAAAGAGTTACAGCCATGGGTGTTGCTACTTCCATGTGGAGGCCCATTGATTTCACTGAGATGCTGTGCATGAGTCTGTACACCCAGAGCTTTAACCCTTTGCAGGACTGGAACTAAATTTGTAAATTGCCATGAGTATTTATGGGGTTTGTACACAATTCTGTCCTCTTTATTTATTAATCTGCCATATTAGACACACTGTTAATAAATGATGTCTGTTGACATTTGTTTTTCCAGAGAGTGGTCTTTCACCTAAATTGATCAGTCCTCCCACACCTGCCATGTATAAGTATCGACCAGCTTTCAGCAACAATCCCAAAGTCCACTACCATGCTGCGGCCGAGCAGGTGAGCCTGTCGCAATACCCTAGAAGAGCCTCTTCCAAACTAGCACTGGGCTACTTCAACCTGATTTTGAGCTCACTGTAAGGCTGTTGTGAATGTTCCTATACAGAACTAACTATTCCTAGCATTTGTACAGGACGGTGTTTCACACATTGAACATACAGTGCGAAACCCATTTTCCCCCCAGTATTATTTTGTATCTGTTGTGACTAATACAAGGTGCCCTATTGAAAAAGGTGCCCCATTACTTAACCAAATTTTGAACATGATCCTGAGGTACCCTCAACTCCCATCAGCTTCAACTCACTCGGAATCCAGTCCCCAGTCACAGCAATAGTGTCTGCATAACATTTCTCAGGATCCAGCCATTTAGGCCAACAGATATTATGCTCTGGTGATGCCTGAACATGTAAGCTCATGTAAGCAAAAAAGAGCCTAGACTACCTTGTGGGTATATATTATTGTAAAATGAATGTAAGATTATGTACATTTGAACTGCCTTCATACCCTTTCAGAGCTTGGGTTATAGCTTTAAAAACTCAGCCTTTATATTATCTGTTAACGCAAAAAAACAAATTAGTCATAACAGGGACACTCAGAAGTTGCCCATTTGTTCCATCTTGTATGTTGGTGACATCCATGCAAATGTTTGTATACGGAGGGACATTTCCCCTTAAAAAATTACCCCAATGCTATTTCCTTAAAATTAATTTCAGGAGCTCCTTCACCTTCCACCCTACAATAACATTCAGGGAAGACTTACAGTCGAGGAAGGGAATATAGTAGAGGTATGAAACAGATGTCAGATTCTGGCTTCCAAGATGTTATTCTAGACAGTGCTGATGATGGGCATAGAGGCTAAGGTAGGCTTTGGCAATATCCTTTAACTTTGAAAATGAAAGCCTGTGCCTGGTCATTCTAGATATCACTGATTCTTCATTAGCTTTAAAAACTTGAGGTGTTAGTCTTAAGAACTACTTATAAATCACGCTATCCAGCTCTGTCTCCAGAATGAGGCAGAAATTGCTTTGTGAAAGGGAGCATTTCAACCCAAGCGGGTTTAATCCAAACGGGTTGTATCCAAAAGCGTATTATCTCACCTTCACTTTATTACCCGACAAATTACTTGCCAGCAAGTTCCAAATATATTTACAGGCATCAGCTAGCACTTATCCAGCAATTTTAACATGTGCAAGCAGCGTAGTACAGTGCAGACAGTGTTCCAGGTACAGATGCAGTGCATGATGTAACCTCCAATGGCGGAGCATGTTTCTTAATTTGGCATGTGTCGCAGTATAGCTTCTAATCAGACCAGGGAGTGGAAAAGTCTGGTAATTCGGTATCGCATCTTTTAACTGCTAGGTTTCTGTCTCGCATCTAGCTAGGATGATAAGGTTACCTTAGGCTGACTGACACATGTAAAATCAGTTTAGTGGTCTTAATGGCCACATCACAAAACCTGGTGCCAACTGGCAAGCTTGCCGGCAGTCTCAGAGCACTGAATAAATATGATGAACAAACCACATCTAGGGGATTGGGAATAACTATCCTCTTGCTTTGGGCTTGAAGTACAGGCAGACTGTGGAGAAGATTGTGCTGTTACTGCCTGAGTTGTACCCCATATTCAGCCTGTCAAGCTAGCACCATTCATAAGCAATAAACACAGAGGCTACGTCTACACTTACAAATGCTAGTTCGAATTAGTTAATTCAAACTAACTAATTCGAACTAACATTAACTAAGATAACTAGCATGGCCCCACTAGAAATCAAAGTTGAACTAGCCAGCATTTGCTGGCTCGACTTAGGGAGGATGCAGGAAGTTCAGTTTGCCGGTTAGTTCGAACTAACATGGCTACATTGGATTAGTTCTAATTAACAGATCGAATTAACCGTTAATTCGAACCAAGCAATTGAATTTATTAGTTCAAATTAAGGAAGCCCTTAATTGAAACTATTGAAAGCATAGTGTGGACCAGGCTTAAACTAGTTTGAATTAAGCTTCCTTAATTTGAACTAACTTGCAAGAGTAGACATAGCCAGATAGAAGGGAGGGAGAGCAGAACACCCATTTGGGGGGTAGTCGGCCAACCACTTTCCTCTCTCATTAAGTAGAGTCCCTCATTCCTTTTTCCAGAGAAGACTCCACTGTATTTCCATGGCGGAGGAAGGGGGTGAGCCATCTTGCACATATCTCTATTTTACAGCTCAAAGATGCACTCTTGAAGTAAAAATGAGTATAAAAGCACCCTTTTGTCAATTTTTTTTTAAAGGAAAAGGAAAAATTCAAAAAGAGGAGCTGTATTGATTGCCTTTCTTATTAAATATGCCTTCACTAATCACCCTTTTATTTTTGCAGAGTTTCAACAACCAATTCAATATCAGTTACGGTGAAATCTGTCTTAAGGGACCAGTGAAAATCAGTTGCTTAGCAGAAAATGCCTTTAAGAAAAGTTTAAACAAAATGTATAAGCTATTTTGCATGTGCTTTAAAGTAGTTGCTTACAACAGAAGGGTTTCTTCATGGTTTCAGTGTATATTAATAAAACACAGGGTTTACATTTCCTTGTCTGATACAGCACCCTCTCTCACACAGCCCATGCAAAGGGAAAAACTCCTTCACTTCTACATCAAGGCCACAACTTTTGAAAGTTACCTTTGACCTAGGGTGGGTCCATTTTTGGCTGCTCAATTTCAAAGAGCGTTGGTCTATATTTCAAAACCATTGAGCACTTGTCATACCTGTCAACATCAATAGGAATTAGCACCATTAAAGAAACAAGGAGTTTGGTGGCACTTTTAAGTTCTAACACTTTTATTTATCACATGCGCTTTCGTGGGAGAAAATCCCACTTTGTCAGATGCCTGACGATCTCCTCTGCCTCCAAAGGGCTTTGCTGCTCACTCTTCGGTGTATTTATTACAATCAGTAATAGTTACCGTTTAACAACATGAATTAATCCTTCTCACCTCTTAGGTAAATAATTGTCACTGTGTTACTGGTGAGGAATCAGCAGGGCCGTCCCTGGGGAGGGCGAACGGGGCAATTGCCCCGGGCCCCGTGGGTACGTGGGCCCCGCACTGTCCCGCTTCCAGCAGGGCAGTGCGGGGCCCGTGTGTGCGCTGCAGCCCCTCCTCCCACGGTCACCCCACTGCCTTTGGCAGTCAGCCGAAGGCAGCGGGGCAGGGTGAGGTGGGAGGGCTATGCCCGGCCTCTGGGCTGGCCCTCCCCATCCCCAGGGCGGAGCACAGGGGGCCCAGCCTCTGGGCTGGCCTGCCCGACACAGCCGGCTCCGTCCCCCGCAGTGGCTCCGGCTCTGGCTCCAACCTCCCCCCCACCCCCCACACACACAAGTGGCCTTGGCCTCTTAGCCGGAGCTGGCTCCCGCCGGAGCCAGGGCTGGGACCGGAGCAGACTCCGACTCCCTCCCCTACCCCCCGCAGGTGTCAGCCTTGGTGTCCCGGCCCAGGGCCAGCTCCCTGGGGGGCAGAGCGGGCGCCCGCTCCCCTCCAGCATGGGGGTCAGGGCCCCGCTTTGGTCAATTGGCCCCGGGCCCTGCTCCCCCCATGGGACAGCGGTGGGAATTGGAGGCATCGAGGTTAAGTGACACATCCAAACACATACAATGAATCTCCGTCAGATCTGGGCTTAAAATTAGGGTTAATATGATTCCCAGCCCTGTTCTCACTACACACGTCTCACTTACCACGGGAAAAAAACCAGTGCAGTGTGCTGCGTCCTGTCATGGTGTGCCTTCCCTTCCTCATTTCCATCTCTGTTTTAGATCACCATGCAGGAGGGACACAACCAAGGAGTTCTGATTGATGAGAATAACCAGGGCCTTGATTACCAATCGGAGCCCAACCTGGACATCCCTAACTACAGGAAGAGCTCCCTTCACAAGACGTATCAGTCCTCCCAACTCCAGATAGACTCCTTCGCTGTTAATTCGCGATCCCTGAGCTTGAAGTCTGCCAGCAGGAGAGGGACGGACAAAGTGCCCCTTCATCCAATAAAATCGGAAGGGGCTGCCTCCACCCCCTACAAAAGTATCTTTTCACCCAACTCTCTGTCAAACAGAAATGGAAGTCTGTCTTATGACAGTTTGCTAAACCCCATGTCCCCATCAGAGAGGAAATGCATAGCCCATTCTGCTGTTGGCTCCATTGGGTACCATTCGCCATATTTGTCAGCCAAAATGTGCCACCTACGAGGGAGTGACCTGCAGCGCCAAGCTCCACAGAGCTTCAGCCCAGTATTGGGGGGCCCAGCTCCGCACCAGAGGGACCCCTCTCCTGTTCGTTACGACAATCTTTCAAAAACCATCATGGCGTCCATCCAGGAGAGGAAAGAAATGGAAGAGAGGGAGAAGCTGCTCCGCTCCCATCCGGATTCAGTGTTTGCAGACTCGGGTGTGTATGACACCCCTAGTTCTTACAGCCTTCAGCAAGTCAGCACACTGTCAGAAGATCCTCGCAGCATGGTGATGAGATATGGTTCTAGGGACAACTTGATGACTGCAACCAGTTTTAGCACAAGGAACCCTATACTGCAGTCCTCGGTGTCTTCCCTCTCAAGTGCAATGGCCAGGGCGCCAAGGACTTCCACAACTTCCCTTCAAGCTGATTTAGCCAATAACAATGTCCAGTCCCATCAGGCGCTACAGGGCAGGATGAGCAATGGTTCCTACAAATCACCAGGCCATCAGGTTCCATCATCCCCTACAGGGATGCCTAGGTCACCCTCTTATGGAGGTCCAAAGGCTGTCTCATTTGTTAACGCTGTGGAAATAACGGAGGTGCAATCTGTGGGAGCACAAAGGTATGGACTGCTTTAATAGCTCGTAACAAGGCCATGCTTGCACAAAGTACAATAGCTGTTATTAATTGGCAGGACCCAACTAACTTGTTTGCTTAAGGATACTAGGTATTGCGGTATACGTGGGTAGCTCTTTAGTCCTGGGTCTCATACAACCTTATCAACTCTGAACATTTCTTGATTTGTTATTATTCCGGCAGTAGGTTATAATAAGGAGTTTTAGTGGGCTGAAGTGCTTTGTTAAAGGCCTTCCTCTTTTTTTTTTCTTGGTAATACATTCCAAAAATGGTATAGTATTGACTCTAACATTTTACATAAGTGATTGAGCTGGTATAACACCTTTTGGTGAGAGAAGAGTTAAATTTTTATAATGTGAAACGTCTTGATTAAATGAAATTGTAACGTTCTTACAGAGTTAGACAAACAAATGTTTACTTGAATGAATTAAGGAATTAATTGAATGAATCTGATCTGTTTTTAAACATTCGGTAGATGATTCTGCCATTCATACCCACGCTGAGTATTGTCTTCTACTCTGACTGCTCGCAGCATAAAATGTTACTCATTGTGAGTAAGACTCGTAAAATCTGGCTCTTGATTATGCTGGGTTTCCAGTAATGTAGGATTGGTGATAAAGAGCACACGTCAATCAGAATCTACCCACACCTTTCTATGTTCTTCCTGGCTTACGGAAAGAAAAATTCTCTGTAAAAACAGGTTTATTTTATTATTTATATATGTTATGATTATGCTTTCAGCCATACATTTTTTGGATAATCTATAAACAGAGAAAGTGTTTCCTCCCCATCGCTATTCCTCTTTTCAATTCAAAAATTTTTCTCATGGTTTACTGAACTATTAATTCTCAGCTCATTCCTCTTCCCCACAAATGGATTATTCATGAAAGTAGGGTAGTGATTGATTGGACCAGCGACATCCAATCATTGATATTAAACTGTAGACCAGTGAGACGCTTGGCCATTCTAGTCAAACAGTTGCCCCAACTGTTTATAAAAGCTAATTTGCATGTGTAGCATTTAAAAATTAGATTGTTTTATGTTGCTTGTGTGAGTTATTGGATACAGACGTTGCTCTGGTTACTTTTTCTAACCTAAAGTGGAGATAGCGATATGTTTCTATATAAAAATAAGTTTTTGCTCTGAAAACAGACTAGGTGAAATTGACCCTCCTTCACAGTTTTACTAGAGGTGATTTAACAATTGGTAACAATGGAATAAATTAATCTAGATTCCTCTGTATTGAAGCATATCACTGGAGAGATAGTAGATTGAATTTCCTCACGTGTATTTATTTGAAAGCACTCAAGCTTTTTGGAGAAGCCTTTTAAAACTCTGGCTTGACTGTAAACAGCTGTGTTTGATAACCATTTTTTTATTAGTTGTGATTAGTCAGATAACGCACATAATATTGTTTCTGTTTCCAGATTGGTTGAGTATAAGAGTACTTGCATGTGAGAATTTATAATTTGGCATCCTTCAATAATTGCAGTTACCACTTTGAAATCTGCTTTCTGCAAACATCCTTGCTGCTAAATCTATTGTACACATGTTCCTCCATAGGAAAGTACAAGAAGCAAGGAGAATGGCAAAAAGTGAGGTTTTTTAGGCATACCAAGTAAATACCCTTTAAAGTATCCCATTTTTTGCTCATCACAGCTGTCAACTCATGATGAGTTTCAGCAGAAAGACCTAGAAATGAACAGGCCTGTAGCCTGAGTTAAATTAATCATGTAAAACAGAATTGAGGCTCACTGGCAGGGCGCATCTGGGAAGCTTGTAGCACCACATCCTGTGCTCTAATGGTTCTGTGGAAGACTGGAGGGGTTTAGTTTGGACTCAGTATGAATCAGAACTTGAATAACTGGTGTCTGAGCAGTTTCCTGAAGTGCTAGCATCCATCCCATGTGGTGTTTTCTCTTTCCTGGGGAAAACAGGAGTCTTGAGCTTGAAGGTCTGAAAAGATCTCATGATCCCCAGCCCCTATTGTAGTTACTTCAGCTGAGTGCACCGTGGAAGGATCTAATTCTGTGTATCAGGGAAGTCCAACTTTTTTCCCTCACACCTGTTGCTTTGTGCACCCTGTTTCCCCTGCTGGTTAGTTTCCAGGTTTCACAATTTACCTTTTCAAGAAAGCCATTGAATGCGGAAACATTACTGCACTTGCCATAAAATCCAGTGTTAGAAAGTTTCTCCAAAGCCTGTTAGTGAACTGTAATTGTTAAAATGATTTTCTCCATGGCAGAATAGTGAATATTCAGCCAGAAAAGACTTTTGTCCTTTTCTTTCCCATTCATATATATTAAATGAATGTGTTTATTTTAGTAAGAAGAATTGTCTGTTTTCCCTTCCAAGTCTGCCCTCAATTTGAGCCAAAGATGTCAGTTACTGCTATGGTAATTTGTATGACAGGTGGGGGGGGGGGGGGGGGGGGAGAAGATGCTCATGCAACAAGCTGTTTGCATCACATTGGTCTCTTTTTCCTTGCTCACACAGCTATCACCTTAGGCGGGAGCAATATAGTGTCTGTAAATTCACTTTAGCTCAGATCTCGTCAGCGCTCAGAAATCCTAAGTGCAGTACAAGTGGCCTGACTTTTTTTTTTCCCCCTCCAAATAGACTGAGCACTCACAACTTCCATCTGAAGTTAAAGGGAGCTACCAGTACTCAGCACCTCTGAAAATGAGTCACTTCCATTCAGATGCCTAGGTAGTGCCCAACATCAAGCACCAAAATCAATGCATTTGAAACTTTTCTCCCACGAGAGTAAACCTGCAGTAGAAGTTCCATGCCGGTAACGCTGCATGCACCTAAGACTTAACCTCCCATGCCAGCCGCACTGCAGATGCTAACGGCCCACCTTCGCTTGCTCCCAACTCCTTTCTCTCATGTTTCATGAAGGAGATGCTTAGGCATCTTATGATAAATGATAAGAAAAAACTGGACCATTGAGACCAAATTCAGTGCTGATTTAGGCCTCGTGCAATCCCTTGGATTTCACTAAGATTGAGCCTGGTATAAATCAATGCAGAATTTGGATCCTAAGTAATTTGCATTTAAGTTAGGAATATAGATTTTGGGGAGCAAGAGATTTAGGGGCTGACAAGCAACTTTAAAGGAAATATATGCTGGAAGCATCCCTGATTTTTTTTCCCTTAAGAAGCAGATGCTTTATTTACCACAGAGAACCCATAGCATGGGTGAAGGTTCTCTGGCCAGTATAGGACTGAAGTAACTGTTCTACTCTGGCCTCTCCTCCATTTTTATTATTGCACTAGCTCGAGGCTGTATTAGGCACCCTCCAAACAACGTAAGGAACATATGTGCAACACACTGCATTCCTGCTATTCTCTGCCCATGAAATGGCCCACAAATGATCAATTCAAGGTAGTCTTTTTTTAGAGTAACCATAGGATATTAATTGCATCAGAAGGTCAGGACCAGAATACAACATATTGCTGGTGCAGAGAGAGCTACTGATAGAAAAGATAAATAAAGATAGAGGGAGCAACTGTGAATGAGTGAGCTAAAATCTATCAAAGCACATAGAACAGAGGAATGACGTTCTCAGGAAAAACATGAGCTAATGCAGAATGTGCACTTGAACCTTTCAGGTCTGTTCACTTTTCCTTTAACCATTTCATTTCCTCTGGGGCTGTGCTCCCCTGCTGAGTGCTACAGAGTGGGTGAAGGAAGACATTTGTGGTTACTTTTTACAGAAGATCAGGGAAGTTGGGCTTCAAATCATAACACAAAAACTGGTCCCTGGAGCTAGTTTTCTTGTTCAGGACAAACAAATCCCAAGTGACGTACTATGACGAATTATAGTAAAGTCTGGCTTCAGTGACCTCATATCCCTTGCCTTCCCTCTATCAACTAAAGCCGTCGTCTATAAAAAATCCAGATCAAAATCTGTACATAGACCTTGTCTTTCCACTAGAGAAATTTTATTTCTCCAACAAACTCTGTCCCACCAGTTTGCACCACGCCACCCACCGAACATCATCCACAAGTACTGCAGTGATCTGACTGCTCCAGGAATGTGGGAGTGTGCATGGCCATTGAAATAAAACCTGCAGCTCACGTCTTGGTCTCTCTCTCCCCACAGATACTGGTGCTCATAGACTCTAATGTCAGAAGGGACCAATATGATCATCCAGTCTGACCTCCTGCATAATTCAGGCCACAAAACCTCACCCACCCACTCCTGCAATAGGCCTCTAACTGTTGACTGAGTTATGAAAGTCCTCAAATCATGATTTAAAGACTTTAAGATACAGAGAATCCACCAGCAAGTGAGCCATTCCCTGTGCTCCAGAGGAAGGTGCTCCAATCCTAGAGTTAAGGTTAAGATTTTTGTTAGGTTATTTTTAGAAAAAGTCATGGCCATGAACGACAATCCACTGAAGCTCATGACCTGACAGCGACTTAATCGAAAAATAACGGAGGAGAGGGGCTGATGGGGGTTAACTGAAGCCTAAGTGGGGGAGATGAGACCCTGAGAGTTAGTTTAGTAGGTGTGCATTCAGTACCTGCTGCCTGCAGTGGGTCAGAGCTCTGGGGTCCCCCCACCACCTGTGGCAACTGGGAGATGCAGGGCTGCTGACAGCTCCAGCCCTGCAGAAAATGTCCTGGAGGTCTCTGGAATCTGTGACCTCCTTGACATAATCTTACAATTGAGTTCTAGGCCACAGCAGAACAGAGGGCACTCTTGGAGCAGCTGTCTCATACCTATATTTCTGCAGAAGCCTTTTAAAATCTCTGAGGCGCCCGTGCCTCAGAGGGCTATGCTAGGAACAGGGGGATATTGGACCTGCTTCTTTAGATCCAGGGCAGAGCATTCAAACCAGGTGCCAGATGAATTCCTGCATCTACATTCAGTGACACTTTGGGCCAGGAGAGAGAGTCAAATTATTTTGGGAGCATATAGTGGCAGTGTGAAGTAAAGTCTCATCAGCTGGGTGCAATAAATCCTACTGCGTGCCACCATCTAAGTGCTTTGTTTCCATGCATAGTGGGCCATGTTCTAAGCCAGTTCAAATTGTCTTGGCTTGCAGATTGTCCACCAATGTAGACAGTGCCTTCCTTTTTAAACATGTTCTTGGCACAAGGTTACTTCTGCTACAGTAAGTATAGCTAGTGGCCACATTTAAGATGTTCTTGCAGGGTTGCTGGGACCTAAAAGGACTTCAAGCAGGAAAGGGGGGCGGGTGAGATGATGCAAAGCTTTTTGAAGTAAGCAGAAGAACTCCAGTTAATATCAATGGGCTTTGGATCCAGCCCTTTGTGAAAATGCGGATGAAAGCAAGAAGAATTTCTCCACCCTGTTTTGAGAAGGACAAAAAGTACACACACCATCAGGTTATACAGGCCTAGCCACAGCAGAGTTTGCATCTGGGATCTTCAACACCAATTACAGATATCACCCACTTGAGTTAAAGTAGTAACTCCATGAACTGCAAGCTGGATATTACAGTCTACATAGGCTGGCCATTAGATGGGGACAGAAAAAAATTGTTACCATGTTCAATGTTATTGACTTTTTTTAAAACATCACTCCCCACTGAAATTCTCTAGGAGTACTCCTTAAAATTCAAAGTCATAATATGATTCCATGCAAGAATAAGCCGTTCCTTTGCCCAAAAAGCAGTCTCATCTGCTTCCATGTCCCTGAAAGGTAGTGCTGAGAAACTATAGAGTGATGGGAGTGACATTTGGAGCAGCCAAGTAAGAAAATCTGCCCCAAGGGCAGAACTTAGCCTTGTTTGTTTCAGCATATTCCATTCATGCTCCATTAATGCCTTACCTGAGGACTACTGGATTATGATGGACAAAGGATTTACACCCTACTTTAACATATGTTAACCTTTTCAATATGAGAATTTCTTTCATAGAGATCCTTAATCATAGTTGTCAAAATTGCTCCATAGGGGCCAGATTCTACAGTGAAGCCTTAAAGCCACCTTAACCATCACAGGAGGGGTAACCCCAAAAGAAAGGTGATTTTCTGTTATTGAGTGAGATAGGAATTCTTGTACTGCTGGCGTAGTGGGAGAAAAGGGGCCTGGCTCGTGCACCTGGGCTATGTTTATCCTTGGTTGTGTTTCAGCAACTTTGAGGCCTTTGCAGACCATCGTAAATTAGAACATCCCTTAGGCTGGATAGAGGGCGTACAGGAAGTACGAAGGTGAACATTGGCTAACATGGCTCCAAGATCAAGGGAATGGAAAGGTGAGCTTTAAGCTGCCCTTCCTGACTTGCACTATGTGTTTTCATCTGTAGTTGCAGATCTGGCCCTAAAGGCTTATGCGTCACCTTTGTTATGATATTTAGTGATTAGTAACAGCATTTTGTTCTTTCATAGGAATGTTTTGCTACTGCCTTTCCTTTAGGTGATTTTTTTTCAGAGTGGTTTTTTTTTTCTTCTCAAAATGTAGCATGTAATGTAAAATGTAGTTTAAGCAAAGGCCAAGTCATGCAGAAGAAACCTTTTCAAAAACCAAATTCTTACACAATAAGATCCAATCCAGCAAAGCATTTAAGTGTGTGCTTACTTTTAAGCACATGAGTAACCCTAATGGGCATGATCCAAAGGCAGAATTAAGCTGGCGTGTCTCATTTCAGTGGGCTTTGCATCAGCCCCAATGATTTTCATGGTACCACGCACATGCTTAACTGTTTTGCTGTATCAGGACATAAAGTAAGGAGGGCAATTGCTTGTCTAGAACAAAGCTATCTGGCTGCCATTACTTTGATCATTAACCCTGGACTGCTTTATATGTCTTTTGTTGCAGGGAGGATATACAGCTGAAGACACCTCACAGTAAAATAAATGGACAGCCAAAAGGAATTTCCAGGGGAGATTGTCGACTAGGTTCAACATCAAGTTCCCAGGGGGTCCCGATCAGTCCTGCTAGACACTCAAATGTTAAGAAGGTGTCTGGTGTTGGTGGAACAACCTATGAAATTTCGGTGTAAAATAAAATAAGAGCCATCCACTAAGCCAGCCATGAAGCTAGGTGCACTGTGAAGACTCAAACAACATCAACCACAAAAGGAACAGCAGCTTCCAGTGTCCGTTTTGTTTTGTTTTCATCTTTCTCTTTTGGCCAAAAAAGAGCTGCAGCCTTATTCTTGTGGGAATAAAATTGTACAGTCTATCAGACACCGTCTCGAACTGACTGTGGGAACTGGCTACCACCTAGCACCGCAACCATAGAGATTATTTCTTTCATGAAGGAGAGTGAAAAAGCCATTGTGTATTTGTCTGTCAAACAAAATTGTCGTGTCAAAGTTGTGCTGTGATGAAGTACAATTAATCTGGGGTCCTATTTTTCCTCATCACAAGTTTTCTGGCCAGCAAAGTCTCTGGACAAACCACAGACCTGACGCCTATATAGACACGAAGACCAGAATCCCTGTTTGCAGTCTGCGTGTGAAAGAATTTGTCCCCAAAGCATTGTTGGTGGAATTCCTCCTGCTTTAAAGGAACAAGGGAGGGCAGAGTGCCCTTCAAGCATCCTGTAGTGTTTTAAATCTCTTGCTCCCCCTCCACAAGGGGAAGGGGGAAAAGCATAGCAGCAGCTTCTCCCTGTCTGCCATTTGCCTCCCTGTGTGTGAAATTGTGTGTGTTTGTCTCTTGTGAACAGGACTGCCGTATAAGTAAGGATTTTCCATTCCTCCCTTTTGCTTCCTCTGTTTTTAAAGGCTTCCTACACCAAAAAATAAGCCTCTAAGACATGAAAGATTCAGATGGGAAACGATATCTCTCCTCTTCCTTTTTGCTTAAGGACTTGGTTTATTGTCTTGCAATGGTGCAGTGTATGTGTATAATTAGACAAAGGTGCAGTGTGTGTGACTGAGCCAAGCACATACCTAGAGGATAAAAATCTGCTGCCTGCTTAGTGCCCACCAGCCTTCAATATTGCTGAGCAGAAAGTTTTTTCCACTCAATAACTATTTTTCAATATCCGTTATATCTAATTAATTCTCTGGACTCTCCTCTTTCTCCTGCCCTCCCCAAAACTCTGTTTACCTTGTTGGGTTTTGAGGCAACATTATTCTAAGAACCAAAAAAGAGCCGGGCCGATAGCCTATAGAATCTCTGCCTACCAATTGGCTTTTCAGAGGTAAATAAATTTTGCTGGAGATCTAAATTTATTTCCCTTCAGGATGTTGGCTTCAAAGGGACTAATGTTTCCTCTGCATGCCATGCAGATAATGAAGAGATCTCCAGATATTTGACAGTCAGAATTTATGTAATAATACATAAAGATGGTTTGTTTTTATGAACACTAAGATTTATTGTCCATTGAGGAAAATACTGACCTCATCTTCGCCTTAGTTAACATTTGCCTCTTGAGTCAATAAATCTTGACGGCCACTGTAATATCTGCTTATTATGTCCCTGGTAGATCACAACTCTTTTTGAGAGATTGGGTGGAAATGCCCGGTGGACTTTCTCATATTTCTGAGTAATGATCTTGGCTTGAACCAGATCATCTGAAGAGAACTGTAGAAAGTAGCAAGCCTGAAATCGACGTAGAGGGATCGTGGACAGCAAACTAGCTATAAACTTGTGATGCAATATGATAACAAAAAGACATTTTGAACTATATATAAAGAGGTATTACAGAGCAGAGAAGTAATGATCCCTTTATATGGCTTTGGTGTAACTTTATCTAGAATAGTGTCTTTAGTTACAGGCACTTTATTACCAGAAAGAATCTGACAAATTGGATCAAGTTCAGAAGAAAACAACAAATATAAAGAGAGTGTTGGAGAGGCTGGTTTACAAGAAAATTAAGAGCTAAAAATGTGTAAGTGGCTGAGCAATGATTAAGGGAAGGGGTGTCTAATAAATGTACAGATATCTAATTTAAAGGATGTAGTCCCAAAAGTGATACAAGGGGTAATCACTGGTAGCAAATGGATTATATATATATAAAAGGAAAAACATGAAGCTGGACAGCAAGGGAAGAGGGCTGTTAATAGTCTTCTAGAAAGAGTGTTGGAAACCTGGCTATTTAGAATAATTAAAACTAAATTGGAGAAACCATTAAAAAATCTTACATAGAGAGCAATCGTGTACTAGCGGAGGAGAGCGGGGGGGGGACTGAACTAGGTGGCCTTATAGCTCTCTTCCATCTTTAATTTCTACTCATCTTCAATTCCAGCACAAGTTTAACTGTTTGTGGGAAATTTTTCCCTGTGAGAGAGTAACACAAGGCCTATGAATCACTTAAGTCAGGGCTTGACAAAATTGGCTCCCAGCTTGGTGCCAGCGTTTTATTTTTTGTCACCAGAGGGTGCTCCTCCACTGCATTTCCACAGCAGAGGGTCGCCATGGCTTAAGTCAAGCCCTGACTTAAGTACCACTTAATATCACATTTAAACCATCAAACTAGGGGTTAAGTGGAACATAGATCTTGTGTTGGCAGTCTGAATGTGGCAGCATTTTTGCATTGCACCAATGTAACTCTTAAAAGCTGCATCCCATGGCACTACACATGGAACATGCTTTATTATGTTAAAAAAGAAAAATCCACAGAAGAGCTCAAGGGCAAATAGGCCTTTGCAATTATCGTCTAAACTTCTGTGCAAGGATAGGTCAATAAGGCTGAACACAGCACAGCATGTATAAACCTTTCAAACCCTTATATCCAGGGCTATTTAGCTCTAACTCATGTGCAGAGAAGAAGAAAAGTTATTGCAATGGGGATACAAATAATTAGGTTAAGGTGCAAGCTCTGTATACTTTTTCTGAAGGTTTTTTAACTAGAGTTGAGATTCATCTGACATGTTAATAGGTTTATGATGGTACTAAAATTCTCTTTTGATGTTTGCATATAGAGTAGTGTGAATGACCAGGAGACTTCAAATCTTCCTGGAAGTAGAAATCGAAACAGAACTAATCTAACCTAAGTAGTAATCTGCTTCCTGGAAGTAGTCACCTAAGAAGTAATTTGAGATTGCTCACAGCATGCTCAGCCCCCTTCCCATTTAAATCCCCAATCTTGGAACTGGAACCATATGAGCAGAAGCAGTTGCTTGGACAGTTCCGATTGGGGACCTACCTAGTTATTGGCAAAACTGTTGACTCTGGGAGCAAGATCTCGCCCATGTTATTTTTTCAAACTTTCCAGCATTAAACTTCTTAAAGCAGTTTACAAACTACCAATGATGTGCTACTTTTACCCACATAGTCCTTCAGTTTTTATAGACAATAAAGTCCAGTTCTTCAGATGTTGTAATTTGGCTGAGTAGAGCTATGTCAATGTACATTAACTGAGAATCTGACCCGCTGGGGCATAACAGAAGATCCACTTCCACTACAGGTTCAAATGTTTTTAAAGTAGCCTCTTGTTTTATCTTTCTTACTATATACTTCAAAAGTCTTAAATCTTTTTAATATGTTTTTATTTTTAGCAGTAGATTGTATATTATATCTATTTCTTATTTAAGAAACAATGAGTTTTCCTTGTAGATTCACTGGTCATTCATTTCAGTTTAACACCCACATTTCATTTTAGTTCCGTGTATCTTGACAGAGAGGACTCTCTGTAGCATTAATTAACTGTATAATAAATAGAGCAACATGATATTAGAAGTACCTTACTCCACAAATGGGTGAGAGGGGAGATGTGTTTACTTGAACCCTTACAATTTTTCTTTTTTTACTTCTTTGTATGTGTTGACTTAATAGGAAAACCTGCATAGCAATGAATTTGAAAAACTGGGCCAAATTCTGCTCTGATTTACAACTGCCATTTGGCCCTATATGTTGAAAACTGGATGTAGAGGTAACTGAGTGGCTTTTGTGTTCTCTGAAGGGGGAAAATCCATAGGGTTCTGTATTTTCATGCTGCTGGCTAATAAAGTTTCAGAGAAGTGTCAACCTGCAAGTATATTAAAGAAATCTATCATGCATTATGGTGGGAGGCTATAACAGGAAGCACACAGCCAGCACATGCTTGTATTTACTTTTTAAACCTCAGCTGTGAGCTACACAGACCTATGCTTTAATGTCCAAAATCTGATGTGTGGCAAATGAGCTGTTTATGTTGCTGTTTTGAAAATGCAAACCAAGTATTATCTGAAATTTGTTGCATCATAAGTGCTATAAGGAAGCCTCTTCTGATGATGGCTGCACTCCTATAATGCTTAAGTGATGTGGAAATTGCAATGTAGTTTTCTTTGTACTTTACCTCTGATCCAGCCTAGAGAGATATATTTGAAGAGGGCAGGGTGGGGGAGTGGCTCAATGTTGCTGTCATATAGACTCTTTGGAAAGTTTATGTTGACATGTTTTTATGGTCCATATTTCACCTGTTCTGCCACCTTGAATTGTTGGAATGTATCTGTGCAGGCTTTGTGGAGCTCTGTCTGTAAACATTTTCGTGGCTCTGGTAATACATATATATATTTTTAAACGCTTGAGTTACTTTGGTATTTTAAGGTGTCAAGTATTTAAGATGTCATGCATCAGATTGTATAGTTCCAGTATTGCCCTGAAGGCTCATATGTTCTGCCCCTTTTCTGAGGCCTTGCGAACATTCCAGTGATTGAATCACAGTTCATGAGTAGCAGGGAGCATATTTGGCTCCCCTTGACTGCACTGCGAGTTGCAGATGCTCATAACCTTCCATGGGCTGGCCTCCACGTGTGTGTGTAAAACTTAGATGTCTGTGAAATGTGGTGGTCTTGAATGAAACAGGGAAGGTCAATCTGGATGCAAAACCTCCAATGGTAAAACAGACAGGGAACTAATTGTATTGAAATATCATCTATAAAATGCTTAAAAGGGGGCAGGAAAAAAAGATGAGATGACTCTTTATGGTAATCTCTGAAGATACTAGTACTGCCAAAGATTCAGTGTATTATCCGGGACAGCAGGAGTTGTACGTCTGACAGATAGCCAAATTCCAGCCTCTCTAACCTCCGCTATCAACCCGTTAGTTTTTAGTCTGTGAAAATATGCCAGTTACGTCTGTGCTACTAGTTTATAGTTAAAACAGTTGCCAGACCTTCTTAAGAGCAGCTGCTGAGGGATCTCTGAAGCTATAATGTCAAGTATGTAGACAGGTAGAGGTCTCATTGTAAATGATTCTCATTCTTTTGTGCTGGAGTCTCTTTAAATAATAAAGATTAGGCTACATCTGTAACAATCAGATCCTCAGCTGGTAAAAAACAGCATAGCTCTGGTGACTTGAGTTGAGTCAAATGGACTTACAGCAGCGTAGGGTCTGGCCCACTAGAATTCCAGTTTATTCATGTTTCCTATTAGAAGAAACAGCTAAATTCACTGTTAGCTTTAATTTCTCTAATTCTTTTTTCAGTTCCATGGGTCAAACTTTGGTTCACTTGGTTCACTTTTATAGCTAGATATGAGAACATATTTGATGTAAGGAGAGACGCAGATCGGAACTACTCATGCAGGTGAAAATAGCTTTTAGGGGAAGAACAATTACAGACTAAGTGGATTTGAATGACTGTCAAAATAATTTTTGTTCATCTTATCACAATAACTGGAGTTTTTAAAGAAGACATTTCACAGCTGGGGTACCTGTATCACTGAAACATTTCAAAGATGTCTCTGTTAGACATTTTAAACTCTATGATGAAATATGATCTATTTCCATAGTTAAAAAGAATCCTAAAGAACTGATGGTACATTTGACAGTGCCTTATAAAGATACATAACATGTCA
>ML685868.1:2946446-2984170 GCA_007922175.1 Pelusios castaneus
AGAGAGAGATACATACATAAATGTGTACATATATTCAAAGAAAAATGGTTACAGATCTGCTTATCTGGTGTATTTTAAATGCAACTGATATTTGTCTACAGAAATAAAATTAGGGGCTGTGTCAGCTGCAATACATATACTAAAATACTTGTTGAAATACAAGCTGAAAGTACTATAGAAGTTTAGATCAGGCAGCATCTCTGTCAAAGGGTTCTCTTGCAGGCTCTGGAAAAGTAAAATAAGTAAGTGGCAGAGCAATTTAAGACTCTTTTGAAAAATATTCAAAAAGGGGGGATTGGGGATGGTTATGAAAGCTGGGGGAAAGCAGTGTTATTCTCTTAGACCTTTTCCTTCAGCTTAGTTCTATATATATATGTATTCTGATTGGTATGCTCTCCCATTGCCCCTCATCTTATATATTCACCTTTCTAAGCCTTTGTAGAAAGCAGGATATAGGACCTGATTAATCCCAGTGGTCTGACTTGCTGTGCTAAATCCTGGGTTCCAATTCTGTTCTGTCCAATTCTGTGCAAGTTTCCATATCCCCAAGTGTGTGCAATATGATTGTCTCGCTAGCATATGAGGGGGAGTTGGTTTTCCCAACAGAGGATGAGAGAATAGGAAAAAATGGAAGTAATTTCTCAAACAAAGTATCCCTGGAAAAAACAGACACTCATGCACAACAGCAAGACACCTTGACACTCATGGACCTTGGCAGCATTTCATTAGTCCTTTCATGTGAGCAAACAGATCTCAAAACGATGTCTTCCTCAGTGAACACACTGCCCCCATGTCCTCAGCCTGGCTTATGCATATTTTTTTATATTAGATCTTGTTTTAGAGTGAGATAAATGAGTCATGGTATAAATGACTCACCCTTTCTGGTGATAGCGAGGAAGAGCTTACATTATCCATGTTATCTTCCTGCTACGCTTCTTTCTTTGCCACTATTTCCTACCAAGTAGCTCTCTTTTTATATTTTGTTCATATTCATTCCTTTTTGTGGACCCTTCAGACACCTGTACCATAGAACTGGGGTTCTCTATTGTTCTTCGATGGTAACTGTTTTTGAGGAATAAAGAGAATTAACATTAACTGCACTTGTTTATTTGAAGAAAAAAATGGTTACTTTCCTGCCAGCCCTAACCCAGATGTGAGAGGTCATCTTATCTGAGGGACTCTGTTGGCTAGTGTATGCCTCAAATTTGGGACTTTCAAAGGCAGATTATGTGAATAGGCAGCTGTGAAAGTCCCAGCCTAGAGTCAAGCTTAGTTGAGACAAACAGAGCTAATATTCATGCTCCGTTTAGAATTCCAGCTAGAACGTGTTCTCACTTGGATTTCAACATTTCATGCAACCCTTGTGCCAATGCATGGGAACCAGATGAAGATTCAACTGACTGGAAACAAAAATGAAATTGTCCCATCTGTTTTTACTCGGAGATCTAGATGGACTGCTGAAAGCAAGCAAGGCGTGAAAAGATGACTAGATTTCTAAAATGATTTCTGTTTTGAATTATTTAAGGTCGTATTGTTAATAATGCAGGTAAGACATTTTATATTTTAAACATTTCCTCTTTGCAAAAAACAAACAAACAAAAAGTAACAAAACCCAATACTCTTTCAAACTTAAATGGTTTAAAAGCCTTGTAACAAGGGAGTGTTGGGCACTTGCCAAATACCATCCTCAGGACCCTATTGAAACTCCTAGGGTTTATTTAATCTCGTATCAGTGCTCACTTTTTTCACCATGAGTCAGAGTATCATTCTGAGAATGCACTTAAACTATTGACTGGATTTGATTTTTCCTGGGAAAACTCTCATTGAGATAGTTTAGGGAAAAGATTAAGAGAATATACCTGCTGTCTCTTGGAAAAGTTGATCCCTGAGTACTCTGTGTAAAGAAAAACTAAGCTGCCGTATGAGTAATGTATCACTTTGTAATTACCTACCACGTTTTGGCGCTAAAGTGTGCGTTTAGGTTAGTGTGCGCTGAGCCACAGCTGCACCCATGGTCATCAGCCGAGAAGCATTTTAGGGCTTTCCACAGCGAACCACAGGCCTTGGCCACGTGAGATAAAGTAACTCTCTTAGGGTGCGTCTACACTGACAAGTTAGGTCGACTTAAGGACGCTTAAGTCGACCTAAACAAAGCCGCGTCCACACTGGGCTTAATTCTTAAGTTAACTTAAGCATTTCCTTAAGTCGACTTTAGGAAAGCGTAAGTCAACTTAATAACACCTCCATTTAGGTTGACTTAAGCCTTAAATCAACTCCTTAAGTCGATTTACGGCCAGTGTAGATGGGGATTAACGCTAAATCGACTTTATTAAGTCAACTTAAAGCCAATATAATGGCTATCTCTGCTGTTAAGCTGACTTAACAAAATTGACTTAAAGTGTAGCCAATTTAAGTCGACTTAACTTTGTAAGTGTACACGTAGCCACCCCTTTCCAGAGAGCTGGATACCACATATTAAGCCAGTGAATGATATGTGCATAGGTCCCACTGACATCCTGACTCCTTTAAAGTGAGTGGGAGTTTTGCCATTGACTTTCGTGGAGCTTGGATTTCACCTCCTGTGTAATTGTGGAGCGGCACCTTTAGGACGTAAACGAAGAGTAGGACAACACTTAGGGATCCAAATTAGAGTTAGTCAGAAAATCTCAACAAAAAATGGACAAAATTTTTGTGAAAATTTTCATGAATATTTCCCAATTTTTCGGCTAGCTTTCCTTCTAATAGCCTCTCTTACAAAGCCTGTGTAAAAGGGCTTTGTGCAAGGGATATAAGAGGGCCTGGGATAAGGAAGGAGTCCTTCCTCTTCTACACCCTATCTTCTGATAATGGAGCAGCAAAGAAATGCTCCGATGTCCTGCATCAACCTCCATGGGAAATTTATACCTGTGGATTCTGGGCAGTGACTGGTAGGTCACTTCCCATACAATGTCCCCAGACCACACACTCTGGAGCAGAGAAGCATTGTGCATATGGAAAGGTCTTCAGGAGAATGGGGTTCAATATATATATATATATAATATATATATATATATATATCTTTGGGCAAGTTACTTAATATCTCTGTGCCTCAGGTTCCCCTGTGTCAGGTAGGGGATATTACCTCCTGACCTCACAAAAATGTTGGGAATCTTTGCAAGGGGCTCAGATCCTACAGTGATGGGGGCTAGATAGGTACACCCCATAGGTAACTAGGAACAATTCTGTAGCTTTGTGCATTTTCAACTCCAAGCTAGAGATTGTAGCATCTTTTTAAACCACTTCCTTGGTGATGGAGTTCTGAAGTTGGTTGTCTGATGGATGTTGTTTATGGGAATCTTGGGCTCAAATGCTGGCTTTGAAAGACCAGTTTAGTACAGATCTGAAACAACCTCCTGCCTTGATTCTCTCCTTGACCTTTTGCATATTTCCTTAAATCTTTATCCCTCTTCCAATAATACCTGCTTTACAGTGTCCTATTTATTCCAAAAGGGCATATGCATGACTGCCTTAAGTAATTTAGCTCTCTTTTGCCTGCTGATTGGGATGGTTGTACCTATATATTTTTTTCAAACAATGAGCAGAAATATGGTAGGATAAGTAGATCAAGTAGCCTTAGAAAGAGGCTACTACATCTTACTGAATTATGGGTTTGTAGCACAGAATCCAGAGAGATAGTGGGATTTTCCAGCCACTGCTGTGATATGGGTTGCTGAGGAAATACAACCTTTTTTATTTTTTCTTGAGAGCTAATAAGCTGCTATGTTGCCATGACAAAAGAGTTATTACTTCCTGTCTTTTTTGTGTCCATATTAGTGTACAGAAATACATATAAAATATATTTATCTGATACCCAGTATTCATAGCACATGAAGGATATTAAAGAAAGAATAAAATAATCTATTGGTGTACAAACTATTTCCATTGTAAGATGGTCCTTTCTCTAGGACTCTGTTTTTAATGAAAATTTGAAAGTGATTGAAAGGGTTAGAAATAGTAACTCTTTAGGATGTTTAAGATATGAAAACACACCCTGCTTTTAAGGGCTAGTTGGTTAGGTGTGTGTGCAAGAGTGTGTGTGTAAATACAATTTGCATGAGTTTATTTAACTGTAAAGGCAAAATAAATATATTTATTTTCACTTGTATTAAAGCACAGAATGGCTACATTTTTCAAAACTTGTAACCCTAAGTAAGAAAATATACCATGGTAACTTACTGTATTTCTCCCTCGGTTTTTACTGAATTTATAATACTGTTCTATCTGGGTATTTTACTTTTCATTTAATTTCAAAAATAAATTTTTTCCTGTGTTTTATTTACATGAATTCTTTAGATATCTATGCAGACTCTTTTTACATATGTATATCTAAAGTACTGAAGATTTCAGAGTTGCATTTTAGCATCATGTCGTGTGTTGATTGGGTGACCAAATAGCAAATGTGAAAAATCAGGACAGGAGGTATGGGGGGTAATAGGTGCCTATGTAAGTCCTGAATATTGATTATGTCCCTATAAAATCAGGACTTCTGGTCCCCCTGATGTGTTAGTGAAGGATCTTTATTTAGGTTGTGAGGGGTTTTATTTATGTACTTGTAAAAGACAACGTGGGAAAATCACATACAGATCAGTCTCCAAAAGGAGAGGGAGAGCTAAGTCCTCCCTGGCCCTGCCAGGGTGCACCCACAATCTCTCCTCCCCTTGGAATATTCTGCCTTCTTTCATAGATGACCAGAAGGGCCGGTACTATCATCTAGTCTGAGACCTCCTGTATAACACAGGCCAGAAAATTTCCTGCCAAATAATTCCTACAGCTGACCTTTTAGAAAAACACCCAGTCTTGTTTTTAAAACTGTCCTTGATGGAAAATCCACCATGATCCTTGGTAAGTTGTTCCAGCGGTTAATTACTCTCGCTGTTGAACATGTACACCTTATTTCCAGTCTGAGCTTGTCTAGCTTCCACTTGCAGCCATTGGACTGTGTTATACTTTTCTCTGCTGGATTGAAGATGGCATTATTGAATATATCTTCCCTATGTACTGAATATAATCAAGTCCCCCTTAACCTTTTCTTTGTTAAGCTCAGTAGTTGAGCTCTTTGGCTACGTCTACTCTTACAAAAGCTAGTTAGAATTAGTTAATCCGAACTAACTAATTCAAACTAATTTTAGTTTGCAAGGCACTTGCTTAGTTCGAATTAGTCAGTTGCAGGAAGATCAATCTGCTGATTAGTTCGAACTAAGCAGTTAGTTCGAACTAATATGGCCACATTGACTTAATTCGAACTAACTATTTAGAATTAAGGGTTAGTTCGAACTAAGCAATCGAATGTATTAGTTCGAATTAAGGAAGCCCTTAATTCGAACTAATGAAAGCGTAGTGTGGCCAAGGCGTTAGTTCGAATTAAGCTTCCTTAATTCGAACTAACTTGCAAGCATAGACATAGCCGAATTAAAGTCTATCACTGAGTCTGAAGGCATGTTTGCCAATCCTTTGATCATTCTCATGGCTCTTCTCTGAACCCTCTCCAATTATTAACCATTTTATTTATTAGTTCATTATTGATGTAGAACTCCACCCAATCTTCCCTCTCGTGCAACACAACTTTGCACAAGCCCTTCCTCAGTGTACTGTGCACCATCAAGCCCTTTGACAGTTACGGTGTTGTTATGAGCTGGGTAAACCTGTTATGTGTTGAGTTAAAATCCCATTGAACTCGTGAGTTGTAAAACTCACTCTTCAATTAATGTAAGTGTAAGCTTAAACCCCCCCCCCCCCCAGACAAAAAGTGTGTGTGCAGTGCACCTGCCCAGGTGCATTTGGCTGAATATTGGTTGAGGGACAGGACTGAGAGAGAGGAGCCCCTGGCCAGGAGGGGGCACTTAGAAAGCAGAAGTTCTGTTGTAGCCTGGCATAGGTGGCAGAACTCAAAACCACTCCCAGAAAGGATGGAAGGGGATGTAATGGAAGTGATCATAAAAGGAGATGAGGGGAATCGTCTGCCTATTAGCAGAGCAGCAGCGAAAGATTCAGACGCTCCTCGTGCAACTTTTGCAGAGCCAACGAAAACAGCAGGAGGTAGTTTGCCACCCGGCAGTAATGACACCGGGCTCAGAGTCAGCAGTTCCTTCAGCCATCTAGGGAGGTTGGGGGTCCCCTCTGAAGAGACTAACCCCATCAAGGAGAAAAAGGAGCCCCTCCAGGCTCTGTTTCCAGTGTGGGCTGGAAGGTCATAAGTGGAACCCTTGCCTTTTTAAAGACTGGCACCATGGAGAGGGGATATCATGGTCTGAGGGTGGCAAAGAGAAGCTAAATCATGCCAGAAATGGGACATGTTCAAATGCTGGAATGCTGTATCGTTTGTTAGCTGGAGTTTGTAAGACCCCTGTATGTGAAAAGGGATAGCAAGAGGAATGGGTTCTGCACCACTCCTGGATATCACAGCTGGATTAGATCAAAATACTAGACCATCTGAGGAGGACGGGTACAAAATAGAAATCGTGCCAATGTTAGTGTTTGAGATACCCTAGACAGAAATGAATCCTAGGAAGCAGGTATGGACCAGGGGACCATCAGAATGCAAACTGGGCTACAGAAGGAGGAAGCTGGCACCCAAATGGTGCAGCAAGGAGTCACTGTAGAGCAGTGGTTTTCAAACCCTTTTTTCCCTCGAGATCCAGTTAAAAAATATCATTTATGCCCACGATCCAACAATTGCATCTTTGAGCAATGCACTCCAGTCTTGTGGCGACCCATAGTTGGAAAACCACTGCTGTAGAGCTCCAGGTGGCAGAGAGACGTAGGTAACCCAGCAGGGAACTAGGCAGTAACAAGGGAAGCGTGAGTAACTCAAGCCCTTTTCAGAGTGTATGGGAACAATTGGCTGAGGAATATCTGGCAACCTGAAATTCAGGCAAGGGGCTATCTCCTAATGATGGTGAGCAATCCGGAAAGGGAGTTGGAGACTATGAGGGTGCGTCTACACTGGTAAATTAAGTCGACTTAAGCTTGCTTAAGTCGACTTAATTTACCCTGCGTCTACGCTACAGTTTCCTTAAGTCGACTTAAGCAGCTTGCTTAAGTCGACTTAAGGAAAATAAAGTCGACTTAATTAAAATTAAGTCGACTTTATTAAACCTCCTTTCTAGTAGACTTAAGGCTTAAGTCGACTCCCTAGAGTCGACTTAAGCCAGTGTAGCCATGGGGTAGCCCTAAGTCGACTTAGGGCTACCCCAGGGCTATACCAATGCCCTTCCTGCTGGGGGGGCACAGGGGGAGCCTGGCATGCCCCCCCCAGGGCAGGGCAGAGGTCGCCCCACCCGGCCCCTATGCCCTGCCAGGGTCCCTGTCCCCCTTTGCCCTATTGTACCTAGGTACAATGGGGCAAAGGCTGAGCCCCCTGGCATTGGGCAAGGGGTGCCCCCCCCTGCCCCTGTGGACCTGCCCTGAGGTCCCCCTAAGCCCCACAAAGTCGACCTAGGCGTCCAGTGTGGATGCTCTAGGTCGACTTTTGAAGTTCCCCTTTAAGTCGACTTTATTTTTAAGTGGAGACACACTAAGTCGACTTAACTAAGTTGACTTTAAATCGATTTAGTTAAGTCAACTTAAATTACCCAGTGTAGACATAGCCTGAGAGTCCAAATCATACAGACATGCAGCTGGCCACACTGCAAAATGGTGAGGGGGAAGAAAGGGTGTGAGTATTCCTGAGTTGCCAATGACGTACTTTGTGAGTTTAGGGAAGTCACATCATCTTACTGCAGCTATTTCTGATGTACAATATTGACCAACCTTTGAACAGTGTTTTGAGATCATCTGAATAGTAATTTATGTCATGCATGGCTTTTCATGCCCATCGTGGTTAACAATTAGGCAGCATGTAGTATAGACAGTGCAAACACTGGTATAGGTACACTCTATTAGGCTACGTCTACACGGGCAATTTAAGTCGACATAAGGAGGCTTAAGTTGACTTAAATTAAGCCACGTCCACACTAGACTTTCATTAAGTTGACTTAAGAAATTCCTTAAGTCAACTTAATGAAAGCTTAAGTCGACTTTGTTACTACCACTCATTAAGTCGACTTAACCCTTAAGTCGACTTCTTCAGTCGACTTAAGGATGGTGTGGACATGGAGTAACCCTCAAGTCGACTTTATTAAGTTGACTTAAGCATGGTTAGGTCGACTTAACAAAGTGGACTAAGTCAATTTAAAGCTAAGTCAACTGATTCCACTTTGTTAAGTCTACTTAAATTTGGACTACTTAAAGTCGACTTAACAAAGTCGACTTAACTTTTCTAGTGTTGACATAGGTTAGGGAACAGAACCAACCATTCAGTTCATGATCAAAAACCTAGGGAAGAAGGTAAAGACAAGGGAGAAAAGAAATATCTTAAGTTAACATGGAAGGGAATATATGTCAAAATAAAACTAAGGCCAGTGAGGGTTCCCTTCTAACAGGAACAACTCTTCTATCTTCCAATTTATGTCAAAATGGAATGGATTACTTTGGCTGGGCGGCACTCACTTAACTACATAAAAGGTCTCTTCCATCCATGTCAACTGAAATCCAGTGATGGATTTGCAGCAAGATGGTTGGTTGTAGTTCAGTCTTGACGGGGAGCGGAGGGGGAAGAATATAAAGCAGAATACAAAAATACATCTTCAGAGTCCCAATAGGGATGTGATGGGCCTTCCTGGGCCTTGAGGGAAAAATTTTGAATGGAGTTCTATGTACACAGTGCATCTCATTTATTCTGGTGCTCCCAGAGTCTTCCCCAGCTCTCCTATTTGTGCCTTTTTGTTTAAAACTTTTCAGTAAAGCATTCCAGCACATACTTAAGTTGCTCTCTATTCAGCAAAGCATTCTGCTAAACTCATCTGCTGAATACGGATGAACTGCAGAATTGGGTTTCTTTATGGTGGATCCCGGTGCCTACTTACAGGATCAGTGCCTTGATTTTCTTGTCAGGTAAAATGGACAAAGAGAATCAATGTCACTCTTTTTTATAAATTCAAGCAGCAGCCAGGAGTCCTGTGTCACTGTCAAGTTCTTTTTAGTTAGAGGCTTCAAACTAAAGCTTGGTGTGGGAAGCAGGAGAGAAATACAACATACACACACAAAATTCAAAATAACTCACAATTTGTTTTCCAGGCTATTCTGTAGTCCCATAATTGTGTTTTTGTGAGATATACATGAAATGGCAGCATTCTTGTATGAAGCATACAAAATTAACCCTAGTCTAACTGACCTTAGAGTAGCTCTTTGTATTTTTCAGCTAGAAAAGAATCATAAGACAGTCTGCAATTAACGATCAAAAGACTTGCACAAAATGTTCAGTATGTTCCAGTTATAGCTACAGCAAGTGCTGATTACTGTAGATTGGACAAATATTTGGACAAGGCCATTCATAAATTCCTATTAATGTCAACGAGTGTCACACTTGTCTAAGGGACCTATTTTTAATTAGACCTCAAATTATACTTGCTGTCTGTATGAAACAGACTCATTGGCAGCTGAATCATATTGGATTGTAACAATAGGCTGGTGGGAAAATGTCTATAGAAGTCTTTCAAATAATTTCTCTCTGGAAATTATAGCTCAGCAGCAGCACTCATCTTTCCCCTTTTTTGTATGCATCTATAATGATGTTTTTTTTAAAAAACCAAAACATCTAGTCTGAACTTTTTTTTTCAAACTAACACTTTATTTGGTTTTTTATTTATAATACATTTGTTTGCATGCAAGATTAGACTCGCTCCTTGCTAGTGCTAGTAGAAGTGGATTTTTCTCCCATTCTTTAAGCTAAACATTTTTGACTTTCAAGGAATTGCATTTGTACATAGAATCATAGTATAATAGGGGTGGAAGGGGCCTCATGAGGTCATCTAGTCCAACCCCCTGCTAAAAAGCAGGACCACTTCCACTAAATCACCCCAGCCAGGGTTTTGTCTAACCGGGCCTTAAAAATCTCCAAAGATGGAGATTCTACCACCTCCCTAGATAGCCCATTCCAATGCTTCACCACCCTCCTAGTGAGAAAGTTTTTCCTAATATCCAACCTTGACCTCCCCAGCTGTCATTTGAAACCATTGCTCCTTGTTCTGTCCTCTGTTACCCTCGAGAACAGCCTAGCTCCCTTCTCTTTGGAGCACCCCTTCAAGTAGTTGAAGGTTACTATCAAATCTCCCCTCAGTCTTCTCTTCTGTAGACTAAATAAGCCTAGTTCCTTCAGTCTCTCCTCATAAGTCATATGCCCTAGCCCCCTAATCATTTTTGTTGCCCTCTGCTGGACTCTTTCTAATTTGTCCACATCCTTTCTGTAGTGGGGAGCCCAAAACTGGACACAGTATTCCAGATGCAGCCTGACCAGTGTTGAATAGAGGGGAATTATCACATCCCTCGGTCTGCTGGCAACACTCCTACTGATGCAGCCTAATATGCCATTGGCCTTTTTGGCAACAAGGGCACGCTGTTGGCTCATATTCATCTTCCCGTCCACCATAACCCCCAGGTCCTTTTCTACACCACTGCTACTTAGCTGATCGGTCCCCAGCCTGTAGCAGTGCATGGGATTTTTCTGTCCTAAGTGCAGGACTTTGCACTTGTCTTTGTTGAACCTCATGAGGTTTCTTTCAGTCCAGTGTTCCAATTTGTCCAAATCTCCCTGGATCCTGTCCCTGCCCTCCAGAGTATCTACCATTCCCCCCAGCTTGGTGTCATCCACGAACTTATTAAGCACGCAGTCTATCCCATCATCAAGATCATTAATGAAGATGTTGAATAGAACCGGCCACAGGACCGACCTCTGGGGCACTCCACTCGTTACCGGTTGCCAACTAGACATCGAGCCATTGATTCCTACCCGCTGAGCCCGTTGATCTAGCCAATTTTCTATCCACCTTACGGTTCACTCGTCCAGCCCATACTTCCTTAACTTACCGACAAGAATGCTGTGGGAAACTGTATCAAAAGCCTTGCTAAAATCGAGGTATACCACGTCAACGGCTCTTCCCGCATCCACAAATCCAGTCATCTCATCATAGAAGGAAATCAGGTTGGTCAGGTACAATTTGCCCTTGGTGAATCCATGTTGACTGTTCCTGATCACTCTATTTTCCTCCAAGTGTTTCAGGATGGATTCTTTGAGGACCTGCTCCATGATTTTCCCAGGGATTGAGGTGAGGCTGACCGGTCTGTAGTTCCCCAGATCCTCCTTTTTCCCTTTCTTAAAGATAGGTACTATATTTGCCTTTTTCCAATCCTTCGGGGACCCCCCCCCCCCCCGTTCTCCATGAGTTCTCAAAGATAATGGCCAGCGGCTTCAGCCAACTCCCTCAGCACCCTCAGATGCAGTTCATCCGGCCCCATGGACTTAAATAGTCCCTAACCTGACTTTCCATCACCGAGGGCCTCTCTTCTCTCCATTCCGCGTTACCCCGTGTAGTAGCCTGGGAGCTGGCCCTCCCTGTGAAGACTGAAGTAAAAAAAGCATTGAGTACTTCAGCCTTTTCCGCATCATCCACCACGAGGATGCCTGCCCCATTCAGTAAGGGACCTACACCACCCCGATCCTTTTCTTGTTGCTGACATACTTATAGAACCCCTTTCTGTTATCCTTCACATCTCTTGCTAGCTGCAACTCCAACTGTCCTTTGGCCTTTCTGATTTTATCCCTGCAGTCCCAAGCAATATTTTTATATGCCTCCCTTGTCATCTGTCCAAGCTTCCACTTCTTGTAAGCTTCCCTTTTATGTTTCAGCTCACCGCAGAGTTCTCTGCTAAGCCACGCAGGGCACCGTCCACATTTGCTGTTCTTTCTGCACATCAGAATGTTATCCTCCTGTGCCTTTAACAGGGTTTCTTTAAAATACAGCCAGCTGTCCTGGACACCTTTCCCCTTCAGATCAGCCTCCCAAGGGAGCCAAAATCTGCTTTTCTGGAGTCTAGGGTGTGTGTTCTGCTTCTTTCCTTCCTTCCATTGATCAGGATCCTGAACTCTACCATCTCAATGTCGCTGCTACCCAGGTTGCCATTTAAATCTGTTAAAATGTGAGCTGGTTTGTTTGTTTGTTTGTTTGTTTTACAGCAATCTAGGAGGTCTACACACCCAATTCCTATTAATTTTCAATGGGAATTAGGTGTCAATTAGGTAGCTTTAGAAATCTCAGCCCTGCTTTTGCATTACTGAGTCTTGCAGGCACAGATCCCACTTAAGAAAGAGACTGCTTAGGGCAGGGCTTCTCAACCTTTTCAGGGTCGCAACACAGCTGAGAGCCTTCCCAGCTGTGTGTGACACACCAAACTTTCCCACCTCCGCCATGTCTTAGCCCCACCTCCACAGCCCAGTATCTGACCCCCACTGACCAGCAGCCATGCATCCTAGCCCTGCTGCCTGCCGTCTCTCCCTTCCCCCAACCCCGCCTCCTGCTGTCCCTTTCCCCCAGCTGCCTGCCTGCCCTGCTGGCAATTTCCCCTGGCCCTCTTTCACGATGCACAATACTCTCTTGAGTCGTAGATCAAATTAATTCATTTTGAGCCTTGCAACATCATTAAATTTCACCCTTAATTTTGCCCTGAGTGTGCAATTGACCAGTCGAATTATGTGCTCACATACAGACTTGCAGAGTTAAATTCACCTCTGTGCAGAGAGCTATTTCTTGTTATATCTTTAGACTCACTTAAGACTAGCCTCTGGGGGCTTAAGTTGATGTGTAAATCCTATAATTGATGTGTAAACTATTGATGTCCACATCATGGTAGTTCTCTGTATAGGACTGACTTTTCATCCAGAATTCCCACTGGTGCTTTATGGAGTTGTGTAAATGTATCTGAGGGCAAAACTTTAGCCCAATTAAGGGCAGCAGCTTAATTTACATCATATATTCCCCTTTCATGGGGGCAAAACTCTGTGTGAATGAATTTAGCTGTGTTGAGAACTCTATCAGTGCTGCATAAAATGTTGATCTTGACCAGCAAATATATCCACATCAGGCTTAGTCTGAGTCTTGTGACTTTATGATACATTTGGCAAATATTGGGTCCAGTTTCCAAATTGTCTTCAAAATACATCTCTATATATTCAGCAACCAGTAACCTTGTTGTGTGTGCTGTGATTCACCAGCAGCAATTGTCTTTGGCAGGACATAATTTCAAATCTTCTGCCTGGGATGTCTGCCAAATTTTTTGGGATAGAGATGGGATGAAAAAGTTATTTATAAATGGGAATAATTATGCCTTACACTTATTAGACATGGGGATGAGCGACAGAAGGACAACATATTATAATGAGTATTTGTAACAAAAGAATAAGATTGGCACAATTTGCTAGTTGCTGACAAAAAGAAAAAAAAATACCAACCTTACCCCGCCAAGAAATCAACAATCCTCAGTTGCAATAACATTAGTGGGGCATAAGCAGACCAAAGCTAGAAAATCACATTTCAGAGGTCCACTGTAAGCCAGATCTCAGTTAAACTGGTGTAAACATGGAATAATTCCACTAGTTGTAATGGAACTGGTTATACCTGAGATCAGAATCTGTTCTTAACTTTGGATTTTGCTTACAGAGGCCAAAAAAGTGAATGGACAAAGAAACGGCACTAAAATTTCATGACTGAAAGTGATCCCTCCAGGGCGGCAGCAGCAGCGTGGGCCAGGCCAATGAAGTGTCACATTCTGTAAGTAACTAAAGAGCCATTTGCTCTTCCTAAAAGATTTATATAAACAAGACTTTTTTCACTTGTTCTCTCTATACCAGTCATGCATAAAAATCCTTTTCTGCTGAAAAACTCAGATACTTACAAACATTGGCCTAAATACATCTCTCAGTAGTTCTCCCCATGCAGACATGGTGGCAAGAGGTATTTAAGGCTCTGTCTACACTAGAAAAGTTAGGTCAACTTTGTTAAGTTGACTTAATAAGGTTGACTTTAAGTCAACTTAAAGCTGATCTTATTAAGTCAATTTAACAAAGTCAACTTAACTTGTCCAGTGTAGACATAGCCCCTTGTGGACCTTATTAAGTCAACTCAATGCTTTAAGTTGACTTAATACGGTCAACTTAGGCGCTAATACCCGTCCACACTGGCTTTAAGTTAACTTAAGGAGTTGGCTTAAGTCGACCTAAAATGAGGTGTTATTAAATCGACTTAAGCTTTCCTTAAGTCGACTTAAGGAAATGCTTGAATCGACTTAATAAAAGCCCAGTGTGGATGCGGCTTTGTTTAGGTCGACTTAAGCCTCCTTAAGTCAACCTAAGTTGCCAGTGTAGATGCACCCTACGTGCCTAAGTCCCACTCATTTCCAACATGTTTAAGGATGTTACATGTGTGCTTGCTAGTGTTGGTGGCCTGATTAACTTTAATGAAACTACTCATGTTTCTGAGGTTGGGCACGTTCTTAAGCACCTTGCTGAATCTGAGCTTTCGTCTCTTGAAAATTCAGAGCAGCATTTGAAAAGCCTGTCTGGCTAAATCCTCTCTACAGCTGCTGTTTTGTCTGATGTCGCCAGCTGAGAATGTCATACATGTGACTGAATATTTTGCCATTCTCCAGGCTCGTAATTAGCATCACTTTGCTCATAAAGCAGTTCATTGCAGGGTTTCGCATATAGAATTTGACTGCAGCTTGAATCTGAAAAGAAAGGATTTAAACGTTTGTTTCCAAAAGAGAGACAGCAGGATTTAGATACGCTGAGTCAAGCTCATCCCTATAGTCATTTAAAATAAATAAAGAAGTGAAGGACATCTTCTGAACTAGCCTTTCAGATGGGGCTAGGAATAGTGAAAGGAATGTAAGTTCTTTGGGGCTGGAACCAGAGGTGGTCTTTGGCTATTAGGGGCTCCAGGTGAAGGCCAATTGTGGGGGGCCCAGGAGGACCCCCCTCTCTGGCCTCAGCTCCCTGCCAGCCCCAGACCCTCCTCCACGGCCCCAGCTCCTTACCACCCTGGCTCACTCCCTGACCCCAGAATCCCCCTGTGACCCTGTTCCTTCTGTGGCCCCATTCCCCTTTCCACCACTGGCCTCAGCCTTGCTGCCAGCCCTGGCCCCAGGTTCCCATTGGTGGCCCCTGCCCCAGGGTCAGCTCCTTCTCCTGCTGCCAACTGAGGCAGATGTGGCTTTTGGGGTAGGTGAAGCAGGCGACAGGGCCCCTTACTGCTCAGGGCCCTAGATATATGCCTCTGGCTGGAACCTTGTCTTCCTATTTGTCTGTAAAGGATCTAGCACACGGTTGGCCGTACACACAGTGCTTTTCATCTGAGAATCAAAAAAGGTTTATAAACATTCAGCCTCATACCACTGTTCAATAGCTATTATTATCCCCTTTTCATGAACTGCGTGGCCAAGACAGATTTTTAAGTTACTTGCCTGGAAACAGAATCCAGAACCTCTCATCGCTAGACATGGAATCTAACAACTCAACCACATTTCCTCTTCCTAGGCACAGAGGGGGTCAGCCCAATGGTTTGATTTCCAGAAAAAGCTAACAAAACCCTGTTGCAAAAGCTGGATCTTGCTTACTGATGTGGATTTGTAAAATGCCTAACCATTTTTTATACAAAGCTGCATCATTATGAACCATCAACACCTGTGCTTAGTTAAGAAAATCAACGTTTACTGTTGATCGAGACCATATAATCAAATCACTCCCAACCCAGAAGTGACCACACTAAAATGCTTTGCTTATGTTTCCATTCATTATTAGGCCATCTGCTCCTAATTAAGCCCTTCTGCTATGACGTACTATTATTTATTAGAGCATTATGTTGGGTAACATACTTTCAGCATCTCTCTAATAAACCTTTAATTCCAGGAGTAAGGGTTCAGAAGCAGAAATGGATGTGTTTACCTTATGCGAGGGCTAATCAAAATAAATAATACATTTAACAATCGGGAATTGTTTTATTTTTGCACCTGTGGAACTTAAAGAAAGGCTTTAACTGGTGTGTAATTTGGCAATCCCTTAGTCCATAATTGCTAAACAGAAGCTTTTAAATTTTAAATGACAGAAATCCAAGATGTTGAAAAGTAGCTTGGGGCAGGAGTTACCTTCCATGATGATTTCGCTACAAGTTTTAAGGCCCCAGCCCTGCAAACATTTATGCATCTGAATAACTTTCCTGTTGGGAAGAGTCTCTTGCTTTCCATGTATGAAGGGCAAACAGCTCTTGAACCTCTCTGCAGCAATCCTACTTTGCTGGCAGCAACTGGACTTCTGCTCCCTTGAGGAGTTCTGTAGAGTTCCATTCTTGTCCCATTCCCATTCCATTGTGTAGGGTTCCATTCCTGTTCCTCCTATTCAGTAGACTGTATTTACGTGCAGCTGCAAGAAATAGCTTCATGACAACAATAAGGAGCAAACACATATGATTCTCTTGAGTGTGCCTAGCCTACAGTGACATCTCTTATTTCAGAAATCTTGGCATCAACAAATATAGGACAATCTGAGGAGGGCTCTTATTCTCTGAGATAGCCTTTGGACGAGGTGCAGTGTCTCACATCAATTGTTAGCAATTGCTTTAGTTGATTCAGGCTGTTGCTAAAGGGAGTTCCTTCCAGTCCTTCTCTGCTAGAAGGACAATCGCTGTGACACGGAGCCTGGGATTTTAAAGCAAAGAAATGGTGGAATCCTTAAAGGGGAGAAATGGAGTCTCCATGTCCGCTCAGAGGAGGCAACACTCCTTTGTAATAAGTAAGAAGAATACAACTTTACACTTATATCACACCTTACATTCATACATCTCAAACCCCAGTAAAGTATGTGAGTATTGATAGGACACACAGCAAATACAGGATTGCAGAAGGGGCCTGGAAGGCAGGGCATACCCTTAGCCAACAGGGCTGTACTTCTAAGAGAAGTGCTCTCATTGGGTAGTCCTGGTCAATGCAATAGGCTTTTGGGTTGGCTGGCTGGGGCATGGGGCGGTTCATATGAACAAGAAAGACACAGGAAGACACTTTGCAGCTCAGCCCTCTACTGCAAATTAGGTTGTTGCCTACTGATGTTCTGGGACAACAGGAGGAGCCTTGATTCACAGTTGGTACGCTACCTTTCTCATCACATCTTAAAGAACTGCACAAATAAATCACGTGGAATATTACATACGTACACATGTTTTTCTCATAGTGCAAAGCACTACAGAGTCACACCATAATGAATAACGAAAGTCCTCTGGCACCTAAAAGATTTCTTCAGGCCTAAGCTTTTGTGGCATGCAACCCACTTTGTAAGGTGCATCCCACGAAAGCTTAGGCCCGAAGAAATCTTTTATGTGCCACAGGACTTTCGTTGTTTTTGCTATATACAGGCTAACACAGCTAACCCTTGGGAACTTAGCACCGTAATGAATGAGTACTAGATGACAGTCATTGGCCAGCAGTCTTCCTCCACATTCCATGGCCTTCACACAGCTTTGTGAAACAAGTCATATCACGTCCCATCCAGTTAGGGTGACCAGATGTCTCAGTTTTATAGGAGCTGCCCTGATAGTTGGGGCTATGTCTTATATAGGCACCTATTACTCCAGTTACCCTGAGCCTTCAGGTCAGATTCCCTTTCCTTAAGAGCACACTGCTTGCAAGTCAAATTGCCCCTTCCCGGAGCTCATTGAATCAACCCACCAGATTCCCTTCCCTGAGGGCTCACTGAATAATGATCAGGTGGTTTTTTTTCTAGTTTCCCCATTCCTGGAGGCTCCCTGAGGGAAAACCTTCCTCACTTTCCAGATCCAGAGGACTGCCTGAGGACAACTGTCAGTTCCTCTTCTCCTGAGAGCTCACTGCCTTAGGAGTTAATGGGTTTTGAGAGAGAGCACAGCACATCCGTCCAATTTAGAGACTACAGTTTATTCCCCTATTGTTGTACAATTACTAAACGTGTATTTGTTAAATGATAAATGAATAAAGCAGTAGCTCACCAACCAGTGTTACAATCTCCAGGTGAATCTTGGTGGTCAGTCAAGGATCCATTCTAGAGGGGCCTTCTGCTCTGCAGTGCAGGATGAGGTCGGTCTTTGGACTTCAGGAGGCATTCACTCCACAATCAAACCATCTCATGTTTGTATAATCTCTTGTCACTGACACTTGCAGCAGCATATTTCCTTATTGCAAGTGGGTCGTTAGAAAAGGAGGGGGGAGACAGCATACCCTTTGACTAGTCAGATAAATCCCATTGTATCATTTCTACCCCAATAGGAAGGCACAAGTACGCTGGCCCACTGGCATATTTGAACATTGCTTTCCAGCGATACACCTCCCCCCCATGCAACTTTGAAATGTGCTTTTTAACTGGGGGATAATAGGTGATCCCTCAGATGTTCATGGAAATCAAAAGCAAAGTGCCATGACCATGGCTGAAACAAGCAAATAAATATTCTTGGAAAATTTTGTACAATACTCACTCAGCTCAAATATCTTCTGCTTCCCTTTAAATGATGTTGTCAGATAAGGTCAGAGTGTGAACTTCAGGTCCAAAATGCCTTTCTGTGGAGAGGCTGACTCACAAGTAGAGCATTGCTGAAATGCAGTGTTTTCCTTGGAGTCTGTTTTTTAGCATGTAATGAGTTTATATAATCCCCATTTCATAAAACTAATATACTGTTTGGTTTGTGCTGGATCTGAAGCACCCCAAATGACATCAATATTTCCTTTAGGAAGGCCAGGAATAAGCCCACAGTAAATGTTTGAACACATTTGTATCAAATGACACAGCCACCGTTTCCTCTTTTTTTTTTTTTAAGTGATAGTCAGCTGTATTTGTTATACTGGGAGGATGATGGATGGATGGTGATTAAATCTCCCTGGGGCAGCTGGAAGTGCTTTCGAAAGCACATGTGCAGTCTTTCGGATGTGTTTTTATTACCATAATTGCCTTTTAAAAATTTTTCTTTGAAGATTCACATATCCCACTTACAAACTATGGGCCAAGGATCTGCTCCTGCTTCCTCTCCCATTTAAGTGAATGGTAGAACACCTGTGTCCTTAGTGGTCCAAGAGATTCCACGCAAAGACCAGGAGAAGTGGGCCATGCCCCAGATCCTACGTCTGGCCTGGGGGGCTGCCATAACTTGTGCTATTGCTGCTATGGGGTCTTAAGGCATCCAGGGTATAGGAACACCTGAGCACCCCAGTCCAACCCTATGCCAGTGTGACGAGGGCAGAGCCTGAGCAGCTAGCTCTGCACTTGTTGGAAATAGACCCTGCGATGAGATTATTGCCTGGGAAGGGCTTTATGCTTGCTTTGCATTCCTTTGCAGTGGGCTGTAGGTCAGGGAAGTTTCCTTACTCAGGCCTTGTATGATTTATTTTACCCTAGCATCATTTCATTGGTTTAAATGGGGTTACTCTTGTTTTACACTCACGAGAGATCAGACGCAGGCAACCGTTCAGGAGTGGCTGGATTGGGAGCCAAATTCTGCCCAGTTGCTGTGTTAGCTGAACTGGGTGGGCAGTGAGGAACAAGCCTTATGTTTAGGGAATGATTAATCTGCCTGCAAGTGTGACCCAGTCCTTAGAGGGCTTTGACCAGTGTGCTCCTCAGGCATAGTGCAGGTTCTGTGACCCACCCTGACCCCCCTCCTCATTGGGGAGAGGAGAGGAGCAATTTAATGCCCCATTCACAGCAAAGCTTCCAGGTATGCGGTGACAGATGTTGATGCACACCTGGAAGCTTTGCTGACCAGGGCATTTATCTCCCACCACTGTTACCAGCTCCCTGCACCGAGAATGTTTTCATCAGGTGTTCCGTGTAAAGTAACTAATACCTTTAGGTGTTCCCCGGTCCACTAAAGGTTGAGAAACACTGGCTTAGACCACCTTCCACCCCTCACTCAGGGTCTGTGCTGCAATCACAGGCATCTGTTAAATATGGGTGCCAGTAAAAACCACTCAGATGGAAAATACTATGTTTAAACTTCTTTTACACAAATACGTTTTCTACAGTCTTGGTGTAATGAGTCAGTGGTTCAGATGTCAATCACTCACAGTGGTAAAAGTATGGTAACACTAGAGTTGTATGGGGTAAACTTGAATGTGGCAGACTCTGGTTCCTGGTACACTGATGTAAATCCAGAGTAACTACATGGAATGTGCTGAAACTGAAATCAGAATCTGGCCTTTTGGAAACTGGGCTCTCTGCTGAAATGTTGGTAGAATAATCTGAATAGCATTGCCTTTATCCTGAGGAACTTAAGAGAAGCAGAGTGCATTTTTAATGGGCAAGCTGGGAAGAACCACAATCAAATTTACAAAGTACCTCCATCTTAATAACACACTTTTATCTTTAAAATTATTCAGGAGCGTGAGGTTCAAATTTGACAGAATTCCTTTCGCTCTTCTGCAAACCATTGAGTTCACAGGGTGCAAACGAATGCTGAATTCAGTTCCTAGGTTATCTCACTGGATAAATGTGAAACGTGGAAACCAGCTCAGCACTACATGTTCTGTTCTGCTTCTCTTATCCACAGACCTGTGTTTTATAGTTTGCAAATAAATTCACACAAAAACATTAAACCATTACTCAAGAGATTGTGTGGACGGAGATTTAAAAGTGCCACCATCCTCCTCGTTTGTTTTGCTGAACTAGACTAACGTGGCTATCTCTTTGGAACTTGGCATCAGGTTTTTAGTAATCTCTGGGTCATGGGAATGGGATAGCGGGGGACTACATTGTTCTCATTCACACTTGATAGTGAGAGACTGTATTTCTTCAATTTTCTGAGAACAGCAAAAGCCTCTACAGCCTATTTTAAGACTCAGAAACCTTTTGAACGCTTGTGTCATTTGCATGTTTTTGTCCCAAGGAACATTACCAGTCATAAAGGACTTTGACGAGTTAAGCCTCAATTTGGTTTGCTTCTCTTAAAGACTGAAATAATATGTAAAAATGTAGCTGTTAATTTTTATGTTATGTGTTAGTTTTAATTAAACCATCTCTTCCTTCCTAATATAAAAGGAAAGTGGAGGGGATGGGGCAGGTAGAAGAAAATGGGAATAGAGATGACAGAGCTGGGGCAGGAGGGAAGTAGCTCCAGAGAAAGTTACTGAGAGCTGTTGTTTAGGACAGCTGCTACTGTGATGAGTTTACTGTGTCTGTCTATGGGTATGTCTGCATTTCCAGATGGGGGTGTGATTCCCAACTCAAAATACTCAAGCTACAGTGCACTAAACAGAGAATAGCCGCAGCAGCATGAATGGCATGAAGAGTTGGCTCCCTGAGTATATGACTTTCCGAGGCCCTAAGCATGAATATGAGGCATCACGTATGTGATGGGTGAGCACTTTCATGGTAACTGAATAGCAATAATAAAGTCTCTATTAGACTTCATGGAGTTTCTGGTACTTCCCGATTTTGGGGATAAAAACACTGCTTGGAGTAGGTTTGATGTTTGATTTGGTGTGGGGGAAAGAG
The DNA here is from genome assembly GCA_007922175.1 of Pelusios castaneus. Lineage (NCBI taxonomy): Eukaryota > Metazoa > Chordata > Testudines > Pelomedusidae > Pelusios > Pelusios castaneus. Next base: position 2,967,856 of record ML685868.1, read on the forward strand.
GGAGGCTATTAATAGAAGTTTAGGGATTCAAGGGAATGCCTGTTGTGAATGTCATTCTAAGGGTTGACACATAAGGCCTTCTGCTTCCCTGTTCCAAGAAACCATGAATAGACCCCCCATCTATAAAAATACATGATATAGTTAACAAATGTAACAAAACTCATCTTTGATCTTTATAGTTCGTAGCTTATCACCTCAGAGATTTGCCTGAAAATATAACACGGTGTTAACATTTCTAAAAATAAAACTAAGACAGAATTTAATTCTGCTAAGAAATCCATGTAGAAACCTGTTCAGATATGTTAAAGTTATGCATGTTCCATATCTAGGTCATCTTCCGTGTGAGTTATCAAATGCATTACCAGCCTTTGTGTTCTGTGGTTTCAAAGTTTAAAATGCACCTAAGTTTAAATAGTTGTGCACTTTGACAAGGTATATAAATGTAACCAGGGGCAACCACCCTTCAATTGTTATTGCATAACTTTGAGTGCAATAGAGTGCTTCTGCCATTTGCAAGGTTTGTTTTCGGAGGCACAAGTGATAGAAAAAGAATACACCTGAATTCTGGGTATGCTGTATTGTATGATACAGGACAAAGGGTTGCATCAGTATCAACAAATACTTGGTTAATTTCTGTGTTTGACTATCCTATGCCTGAGCCTACTGGAATGCTGACTCAACTAAACAGGGATCCTGAATCAAGGAGGACTTGTACAAGGGCTCAGTTAAGATTTATTAGATGACTGTGAAGCACAATTCCTTTTGCCCTGTTATAAGCAATAGAGTGAGTCCTTGCTAGATACACACCTTGTCAGAAAATTAAGGGAGGTGAGTACTAGCTAGTTATTTATGCAAGACAATTGATATCCATCTCCACCAGTTTTTAAAAAAAAATGTATCTGAATTGCTCGGTTTATTTTAACCCAGTGCCTTTGTAGCTCCGCCTCCGAAGCAACAAATTCACTCTGTAGTGTAAATTAGCTCGAATCCATTGAGATTAACTGATTGCTGCCTGCTTTTACACTAGGACTGAATTTAGCATAGACACTGTGATATTGCAATGAGCTCTAGATAGGTAAGTCCCTCACTCTCTGTGGAGTCTCGTTGGCTTCAGTGGTACTCAATATGGGCAATGTCTGCCAGTGGAGGATCAAGGCCTACACTTTTAATGTCTGATGACAAATAACACGTCGAGGGCCAAATCCCATCAGCAATCCCACTGACTCAATGCAAATCCGGTGCCCGTTATAATCTATTTGGTTTATTTTCCTTAACTGTCACTGTTTCATGATACTGTGGTGACTGTTTCTAATGGCTTGTTCAGCATGCTTGCAGTGGGATGCGCTGCTACAGTGCATATAAATATAATTCTTAGGTTTAAGGGGTCTGAGAGAAGCCACAAATGCCTTCATGGCAGGAAGTGGGGTAGCACAGGAGAGAGCTGAGTCCAGGGACGAGCTCTGAACTTGGGCCATTTGGGAAGGGAGGCACAGAGCTCTTCAGAACAAGGGGAGTCTTTTCATTGTGTGGTTACACAGTGCCTGGCACAGTGGGGTCCTGAACCATGACTGGGCTCTGGGATAGTTATTCCAATGCAAATGCAAGGGATTAATAATGCATTCTCGGGATGCCCCCGATCTCCTCTTTCCATATGCTCTTGCCAGAAACGGAATGGGTGACAGTGGATGGATCACGCCATGATCACCCGTTCTGTTCATTCCCTCTGAAGTGCCTGACATTGGCCACTGGATCCTGGCCTAAAAGGCTGCCAACCATCAGAAAATTGCCTGACAGTCAGTAAAAAAAAAATGTACAATTCTAACACTGTCAGTAAATCCGTAAATAAATTAGAATATCAGAAAATTGAGTAGAACTAAAACCTATTATATTTTGACCTTGATCGTCGTCATTCAGAATCACTTCCTGTATCATAACACTACACCGATCCTGACTTTCTCTTTTCTATTATTTCAAATACCCAAAGAACCTGTTCGATCAATTAACTGCAGCTAAAACAATGGAGTAATTCCAGACACACTTTTGTGGCACTATTATATTGTTTGTGGTATTTTTAGTGAGTTGTCAAAAGTTTGTCATTTAAAAAAAAAAAAGTCCAGATCTTCATGGCAGTAGAAAACTAACCTACAAGGTTGGTGACTCTTCTGATGGACCAGCCGTTCATTAGGATGTTCTCATACTGTCTCCATCCCTTTCCCTTCATCCTTCCTCCAGCACCTCTTGCTTCTTCCCCTCCCTCTCCTCCTCTCCCCCTTCATCCTTGGCTCCCCTCCATTTCTTTCCCTGCTCCTGGCTTCTCCCCTCCTTCCCCCGCACTTTCTCCTCCTCTCCAGTTCCATCCTTCCCCCTTTTCTCCCCTCCACTTCTTCCCCTCCCCCTCCCCCTTTCGCTCCTCCCCTTTCGCCCCTTCCCCCACCTGCTCTCCCTTTATTCTCCCCGCCCCAGCAGTGAGCGCGCTGCAGTGCGCGGAGGAGGAAGCTTGTCCCGCGCCGCGCCCCGTCGAGGGCGGGGCCGCGCTGCGGCTGGTGCCGGCGGTCGCGGCTCGCGCGCTGCTCTCCCGCTCCGGCTGAGGCGCTGTGTGGCCGCGCGGGCCGGGCCGGGCCGGGCCGGGCCATGTCGTTCCGCCGGGCGCTGGCGCTGGCCGCATGCGGGCTGGCCGGCGGCTCCGTGCTCTTCTCGGCCGTGGCCGTGGCCAAGCAGCCGGCGCGGGGCGGCGGGGGAGACGCTGAGACCCGCCCGGGGCCGCCGCTCCTGCTCCCGCCCTCGCCCGCCGCCTCCTGCCCCGCAGCGCCGGGCTGGGTGGAGCGACCCGCCGGCGGCTACTGGGACAGCAACTGGGACAGGTAAGAGCGGGCCGCGTCTGTTCCCGCCCCCGCCCCGCAGCCCTCCCGGGTGGTAAAGGGAATGAACGCGTGGGGGGGCCGGGGGGCCCCCCCTCCCCGGGGGGGGGCCCGGGGCCCCCCCTTCCCGCCCCCCCGGGCGACCCCCTTCCCTGTGGGGGGGCCCTGGCCCCAAGGGGATCCCGCTGGGGGAAGGGGGGAGGCCCTCTTCCCTGTGTCTCGTGGTTTTGTTCATGGGGGAGGGGTGTCTAGAAACTGGTTAGAGACCATGCCAGGGTGTCAGGACGCCTGGGTTCCGCCCTGTCTTGGGGCAAGTCGCTGAGTTTCTCTGAGCTTTAGTTTCCCCTGCTCTGAGAAAAGGAGCAACTTGTCCCCCTCGTGGGAAGTGTCTTTGGGAGCCTGGGTGAAAGTGGCTGTCGTTAATAGGACACCTGTCTTCATAACCTGCTTGACAAGTTAAAGGGCATAAGCCTCCTGGTGAGGCTGGTATTGCTGGGGGGTGTGCGTTACCTCTCCGCTACTACTGCTGCAACTAAATGACTACTAGCCAGGTAAATTGCAGGCACAAGTCACCTATGGTCTTTCACCTACCACTGGCTATAGCCTCTACTTGATGGTTTCTGCTCTCTGGTACAAATTCATTACAAACAAGGAGCCTGGTGGCACTTTTAAAGACTAACAAGTTTATCGCATGAGCTTTCATGGGAGAAGACCCCACTTCGTCAGACGCTTTGAAGACTCTACTTCGTCAGATGCTTTGAAGTGAGGATTTTCTCCCACAAAAGCTCATGCGATACATACATTTGTTAATCTTTAAAAGTGCCACCAAACTCCTTGTTTGTTTTGCTGGGCTAGACTCACATAGCTACCACTTTGGAACTTAAATTCATTACAATAATAAAAGTGAAATTACTGCAGGCTTCTGTGTAATAGAGAGAAATATAGGTCTAGTGGGAAATATTTTAAGAGAACATGATATATAAGTAACTTCCAAGTGGGAGAAGAAATTAATAATAACCAGACCTTTTGATCCCAACGAGCTCCAGAGGGCTCTGCTCAGCTGCCACTGAAGTAAAACTCCTTCTTGGGGGAGTGTCGCAACTAATAGCTCTTAGTAACATTGCACTATGCAATGATTTAAAACAGGAAGTGAATTCAGATAAGGTGAACTGTAGGTGGGTAGACTTATCCAAACTGATATAAAGCTAAAACACTGAGGTTAACAATGTTAAGAAATAATTTGTGACTTCATAGGGCCTAAATATTCTGTAGGAAACCATCTGTGTTTTTAATTTATGCTGTTCAAAATCTTCTCTCTGCTACAGACATACACAAATCATTTATCCTTTTTGGCCCAATAAGTTTATCTTGCTAATTCTTTGAAATAGGGAGACTGTGAAGTTCTAGTGTATGCAGTTTCAGAAATTGCAGTAATTAACTTGTTTGGATTATTAAACTCTTATTAAGGTAACTATTTTGTTTAAAAATTATCTTATGATCTTGTATCATGAAAAGCTTTGCATAGGACTGAATCTATTAGGGTGACTTTGTGGGTAGCAGATTTCTCACTATGAAGATATCAGGCATACGGTTTGTGTAACCTCAGGAACTGCAAATCAGGTTTAATTTTTTTTCTTTAATTCTAATCAACTTAATTTGGCTACACTCTCTAGGGGACTGATATATTCAGCTAATGACTTACCATCTGTATTGTTTATTGTAATACACACTTTTCAGTTTAAATGGGCAAATGTAAGTATCAAGCTTTGGCTGATTGAGCTCCTGTCTGGTGGAATTATCTCTCTGGGGAGATTTGTATGCCAGATTCCAGTTTAATAACACTAAATCCAAACTAAAGTCATAGAAGGCTTTTTTTTTTTATTGTGTAATATTTTAGCATAAAAACATGAGGCATTATACAATCCAGTTTGCCTAAAGATTATGCTAGAAAGCTGTGATTTAAAAATCTAAAAACAATAATGCACTATAAATATTTTTAAGTTACAAAGTGGTAGCTGTGTTAGTCTAGTTCAGCAAAACAAACAAGGAGTCCTGTGGCACTAACTCCTTGCTAGTTATTTTTAGTTACCCTCACTGGGGGTTAAATGGCATATCTATTTGTAGAAGTCGCGTGCTGATGAATCTACTTGATTATTACCCATATTTACTTCTGGGGACAAATAAAGTTTATTTCTAGTACTTCAGTCAATCCTGTCCTTTCACTAGCTAGGTACTTAACTATGTAACCACTGTAGCACATAGACATCAAACTTTATATGTCCCGTTAGTATTCCATTTCCCTGACATGGAAGTCTGTCTGTAGTGGGGAGGGCAGACTAATTTATTCCCAATCCATTCTTGGCTGTTTTGTTCAGTCCTGCATCAGAAATGCCAGTTGTGAACTTTTTTGTGATGAAACTATTTGTCGATTTATGACCTTAGTTGACACCCAGTCACTTGACACAGACCACAAAGCAGCTACAGATAGTTACATGGATTTCTAATTTGAATCTAGTCCATATGAGTAGTAACCAGAATTACAGAACAATTGTGAGCTATGCTTCAAAAGCAAACTGTTTTAGAGAGTATCTAGAAGATTGGGGAATTGTGAGTTTTAAAATCTATTTTGAAATGGACAAGTCATCACAGAGCTGGTGATAACTTTTAGACAGGAAGGACAGACTCGCAGTTAAAATGATGAACTCAGGAGATCCAGGTTTAGTTCCTAGGTCTATCACAGAGATCCTAGATGACCTTGGACAAGTCACTTACTGTCTCTTTTAGTTGCCCATCTGTGAAGTGAATACAACACTTCTTTACTCTCACCCTTTGTCACTACTTCCTTACTCAAAGAGCTCACACTTTTTATGTACTGTACTTAATACAAGGGAGTTCTTATCTTCCTTGGGTCCTCTAAAAGATACTACAATACTTGGGGTTTCAACTGATATGGTTGGGGTTGGGAATGACTTATTAAAGAGTACATCTTTTTGTAGCAATCTGTATCTGTGAGATCTAGATTATTTCTTGCAGTGTAGCTGACATCTAGCAGGGCAGACATTTCGTGACATAATGGGTGCCTTGCCAAATTGCATGTCACAAATTGACTAGCTAATTTATATAGTACATTTTTGTTGTTTGATATCCTATTTAAAGCTCTCTAACATAGCCATTTTCATTCGCTTGTGATGGTAGGGGGCTGGTAGCCCTGGTTCTCGTATGTGATTTGTTTTATGTTCCTAAAATCTCATGTTTTGGGGTTGCAGCTGGCCATGTGCAAGAGTCAGGAAGAGACTTTTTTTTTGCACACCCAATCTATTATCATCTTTAATCTCCTTCCTCTGAGGTATCAAGCACAGCCCCAGCTGGAGATGGGACAGTGGACAAAGAGGGCCAGGGTTCTTAGGTGGCATTGAGCGTTCTCTCTCTCAGGTGCTTGGCTGGCTGATTCTTTTTCATATACGCAATCTAACTGATTTGCCATATGTGGGGATAGGAAGGAATTTCCTTTAGATAAGATTGGCAGTGACCTTGAGGGTTTTTTTTGGCCTTCCTTTGCAGTGTGTGGGTCACTTCATTTACAGGCTTATCTGGGAGTATCTCAATCATTTCCCTGCTGGTGTGTGGACTTTGGGCACTGGTGCACCTTGGTGCTACCTGTTGCTGCTTCAGGCACGTAATAGTCTTCTTTCCTGTTGGCTGAAATACTTGGTCTAATTTCAGTTCTTGAGTTGGGTGGTTGTGGTGGTCTGATTGCTGGCAGTCCCTTTTGGCCCCAAACTTTCTGACTTTCACTGGTAGTGCAGCCTTTCTTATAACTGTCTAAACAGTGTAATCAAGAGATTAATTACAAGTGGAGCTGGCCTTAAACTATAGATAAAGTTGCTAAATATACACACACTATTGATCAGTGCTTCTAAGAAAAGTTTACTTTTGCATATTTAATTGTTCATTGTCGCATGCATGAATTACATCTACTGTGAGGGATAGCAGAAACATAATTGTGATGTTTTTGAAGCTAGAAAGTTCAGACTAAATAAGAACTAATCCAAATTAACTCAATTAGCTTTTACAAGAAAATTGAAAACACGCTAGCTCCCTAAACATGAACTTTTTTGGTCTAAATCTGGTTCTCGAAGAACTAGACTGTCTAATTAAAATAAGGCAACCTTATCTTTGCTCCATATAAAATGTTTCCTGAGAACTTCTATTTAATAGAAAATGAGAATTAGAAATCTTGTTGATGTGCAAAAATAATCTAAGGAAAAAATCTCATTTGAGAATTGTCATGTTTCAAATTGTTTCCAGTAGCTTTGATGTAGCGTCTTAAAGGCAGTGTTTTAAGACAGTATGTGACTTGAAGCCGCCTTCATCAGGTCTGGAAGTCTTTCTTTGAGTTTCTTAAGAATAACTTATTAATAAGTACGTCACCAGGAAGTCTCCTCTTTAAAGATGCAAATTGCTAGAAAAGTCAGAATAGTTAATCGTAGACCTGGGAAGGTGGAGGGTGGAAAGCATGACTTTGAAAAAGGAGCCCATGTGGCTTAATCAGGCTGGAATTGAGAGCTTCAGCACTGTTATGACTGTCAAAGACCTGGCCAGTCAAATTTAGAAGACCGTTTTATTCAAAGCGTCTGACGAAGTGGGATTTTCTCCCACGAAAGCTCATGCGATTAATAAATCTGTTAGTCTTTAAAAGTGCCACAAGACTCTTTTGTTTTATTATTGAGAGTGATCCTGCTGCAGATGTAAGTTCATGAAGACCAACTGATTTACATTTTTTTCCTTCAGAAGCCTAAAGGAACTCATGCAAAGAGTAGTGTTTTTAAAAGCTTCCTATGCATCAGTACCTAAAGACTGATTTAGTAAGGCTTTTTTCCTTAAAATTACCAATATTTCTGTTGCTCTCTGAGGCATAAATTGTTTTATGGTAATAAATCAAAATTTCTCTGTTTTTCATTTGTGTATTTTTCATCACACTGACTTCTTCCTCACTAGGATCAGCTTTCTAAACCTTAGAATTTTTGACAGCCATCCTTGCTATCTTGTCTTACCCATGCATCTTTTATAAGAGTTCACTAGCAGAAGTAATCCTGTAAAGTGCATTAGACATGAGTCTTCATTATGGAACATGGTTTTTTCTCATCCCTTACAGTTGAAGAAAAGAGAGTTCAGAAAACAGCTTCAGAAATCTCTCAACTTTTAAAAACTTATGAGGCTCATTCTTTATTTAGGAGAATAGTGTATTTATCAAATCAATACATTGATCAAATTTTATTGAAGGTACTGCTGTCTGTAAAAATCACGCCCAGTTAAGCAGCAGTTCTCTATGATCAGACTAGTTTTATTCAGTCTAAAGCCAAGTATTGGTCCTTATAAAAATGTATAAATCAAATACACAGGTCATGTTAATTAAAAAGAATTGAAGAAGCAAATTATGCAATGCACTGAAGAAACTGATCTGTGTGCTGTAGAATCAGGAGGAGAAGGGTTACTTAGTGTGTGTCTGGCAGGGAGGAGTAGTAAAAGAACTTGTATGAGATGGAGAGGATTATTTTGTGTCTGATAGAGAGACTGGACCATGAGGATTAATTTGTGGAAGATTTGGGCAGATTTGATGGTGATAAGAGTGCAGTGTTGGTGTTGGCAGCAGGATAGCAATGGGGCTAATCTGTCGGCACTGCTGGAGGGTTACTTTGTGCAGTGTCGGGGAATGAAAGAGAAGGCTTAAAGTAGTTGTGATCTATGGAAAACAAACAAGGAGTCCTGTCTTCAAAAGTGCCCCAGGACTCCTTGTTCATTTTGCTGACCTAGACTAACACGGCTACCTCTCTGGAACTTGTGATCTATGGAGGTATAAATAGATGCAACACTTAAAAATAAGGGTTGTTGGAAGGGCCTGGCTGACTTAGTAAACTGAAAGCACAAATTTGTCTTCTGGGCTCATGTTTACGGCTGGGAACAAGCAAATTGGAGATAGCTGAAGTAATTCTGAAATGGAGTATCTCTCAGCGTGTTTCTCCTGCCTCCATATCTGAATTTTGTCGTGGTTTAGTTCACATTAATAAAAACCCATTACCCCACTGGTGAAGCTGAGAAGACAATGGATTTGACAGTCTCAGCAAAGAAAGAAAGGACTGAATGGGACCATGAAGACATCTTCCCTTTCATCCTTAAAGGTGGTCTGTCCAGGTTCAAGCACGTGGGTATGGTTCTGAGAGAAGTTTGTAGTGCTGCTGTCTAGATTGTAGCGTATCTTTTGTCATCGTCAGTAAGTGCTAAATTTGCACAAACAGCCCTTCCTCCCTATAATAAGATTCAGAAAACTCTTTTAGTACTTGCGCAGGAACAGCTTTCCTGCGTAGTATCCATAACAGATTGACGGGCTGCTCATAATATAAATAGTATTAAAATAATGCACCTTGATTGTCTAAGCACATACTATTGTAGTGCATATCTTGGCGTGCACACTGCTAATGCACTCGTAGAATACAGGTGATACATATAAACTTAAGCATTTGCATCTTTACAGATCGACTGGAGTATTGGGCCTTTAAGGAGTAACTTAATGATTCTGCCAATGCTGATATGTGACCATATGAGCATATTTCTGTAATATTCTTTCCAGAACGCATGTTGCAGATCAAGATGCACAGAACCTAAAACTCAGAGTAAGAAAATTCATGGTTGAGACTGTATTTATTCTCTAAAGATTTCACACACTATACAAGGGTTCATGAGAAACCACTCTTTGCCTGCATCTAGAGCCCTGTACAGGACTATTTTTTAAATTCTGCTTCTGCCCTACAATACCCACTTCTACTCCCACCTGCTCCCAAATTGTTTCTTGCATCTTTATCTTGCTCCCACCCACAAAAACTGTAGATCCCACAAATCCTACAAGAGAGACAGATTCCCCCATGCTGCTATTGTTTGTTTTTTGTGTGTGCTTTTGGGGTATTTAGAAGAAAAGTTAAAATGTAATATTGACTTACGTAAACAGAAGTTTGATACAACTTTTGCTAACATAATTGGGAAAACAATCTTAAAATCTGCCAAGTATGGAAATCAGTTGAGGCAAGAGTCTCTGTTTGTAACATTTCCCCTTGCCTTTCTGCCACATATCTCATGATTTATTTTAATGTTTTCAGACGTGAACCATTGGCTCTCATCAACCTGAAAAAGAAAAATGAAGAGACTGGGGAAGAAGAGCTTGCTTCCCGTCTACATCACTGCAAAGCAAAAGCCACCAGGCACATATTCCTTATCCGCCATTCTCAGTACAACTTGGATGGCCGCATTGATAAAGACAGAACTCTGACCCAACTGGGTATGTGGGATTAGGACCCTACTTGACTGTGCAACTTCACAGAGAAAGAGGTTCTTTGTCTGCCACTAACTTGATTTGTTAAAACAACCAGTTCCACTTTGGATCTCATTGCCAACTTCCTACTTAGGATCTTGGATCCTTTGAACGTATAAAGGCCAAAATAAGCTGGTCTTCTGCCCCCGCTCCCCCTATGGTTCTGTAAATAAAATGCATATTTATGCATATGCCAGAGATGCCCCTACTTGTGTAGTAATTTTGTTCCAAATTTTATATTGGATTCCTAGCTTCCTTTGAGACTTTGAGTGAAACTTTAATAGCATTTTTTTATATATATTTCCTTTTGCTGAGATTTTGAGCTTAATTCAAGACTCAGGGTGACTATTCTGGATCATAAAGTCTTGGAAAAGGGTTTTTATATGGGATTTAATTATGAAGGCCACACCTGATTGTGGTCATGAAAATAACTGTGGCATTTCATAAAGCTGATAACTAGACTTTTTTCTCTGGCTCTCTCTTGTTGGAGTGCTCATAATCAAAGAGGCATTATATATGCTCCTTGCTTCATCCTTATCTCTAAGGAGGCTGCTGGGAATTATGCTAATAAACCTTCATTTGTTGAGATGACAATAATACTCTATTTGTATACTGATACCTAAATTAATCTGTTGGCTAAGGCATATGTCTAGGTATCAAATTAATAATTATTGACTAATGCATACGTCTAGGTATCAAAAATTGTAAGCAGTACTGACTAGAATTCTGTAACTGTTTAATTCAGAAAGTAGTGGTGCGTTGCCTTGATGTGTTTAATACCCTTTTTCCACTGAGGGGGCAAGAGTTTTCCATGTGTTGCTGCTTCAGGGACTTAAAATATGGTGTCAAACGTTAATGTGAATACTTCCTATGTTTTAATTTGCGTGCTTAAAAGCAAATTTGATCAAAGGTGCCAATATGTTAAATGCCCAAGTGATGAGACAATAATGGTGGTTAGAACTGTGGATTCTTGGCTGTGCAATTGACTGGTCATGTGTCTCTGGGTTAGCTACTACAAACATCTCTCCTTCTGTCCACCTATGTCTAAGATTTTAAAATACCCTTTGGTTAGTAGGTGAAGACTTATCTTACAAGTAACATCTTATCTGATGATATCCAACTACTGGACAAATGCATCTTTCTTTCCAAGCTAACCTATCTGCAGCCCTTTTTTCAGGCAGGACTAGTAAATACGCATACTCCTCCTTCTGCACTCCTAGACTGTCTGGATGGTAGTAGAAAGTGACTGACAAATTGAGCATCTGTCTACAGTAAGAGCTGCTGCCATGGGCCCAGTGAGGAAGTGGCTCACCTTGAGGGAGATGAGAATCCAGGACTATGACTGGTGGGTGAGCACCTGTCCTCAGTGCTTCCCATTAAAGTGGAGAACCAGAAACTAAAAGACGTGGATCTGGCCTAATCAACAGAAATCCCTTCCAGCCTATGGAATATGAATTGGAGGTTGGCAGATAGTGAGCCAGGTCTCTTGCTGATGACACTGCTATAAAAGCACTGTCTCCTGCTGGAAGGAAGGATGCATTACTTACTGTCAAGGCTGGCATAAAAGGATGATGAGTTATTTGTTAAAGCTAAAAGCAATGTGTCAGCAATTTATTATATGACTAATCTCACTGTTAAGGTCGTGAGCAGGCAGAGCTGACTGGGCACAGGCTGGCAAGCTTGGGGTTGAAATTTGATAAAATTATCCACTCCTCCATGACCAGAGCGACGGAAACAACAGACATCATCAGCAAACATCTTCCAGGTAAGTGGGATTTGATGGCGTGCTGTTTTATGAATACTTCAAGTACAGCTTTTGACACACAATATTCAGTTGAAGTGTAGACATTTTTACTGATCAGCGTACACTTTGTGAATTAACTTTTTAATTTAAAAATGAAATTAAAAGGTCATAAAATTAACTGGCAATGAAGCTGCAATTAAAAATAATACTGAGCTGACCCCTGAGTAGGATATACCTAAATATATTATTGCATAGGGGACCATGGCAGTCCCTTCTTTGTACTAAAGGTGGAATAACTAGCTTGTAACCCAGAATGCTTACTGCAGGGCTTGACAAAACTGATGGACAGCTAGGTGTCCAGCTTCAAAGGAAGGCGCCTTGCTGCCTACTAAAGGTGCCTGCAGTTTTATTTTTGGACACCAGAGGGTGCCCCCCGCTGCATTTCCCCAACAGACAGAGGGGCCAGGCTACAAAGTCTGGTCGCCATGGTAACTTGGTGCCTGGGATTTGTCACTGACTGCCACAGACCTGGGCCAAGAAGCACAGCTGGGCGAAAAGGGCGAGAATGCTGACTATCATTTTTATCAGAGCATGTTGAGTGGCTACAGGACAGTGTTTTGACTGCTTTAGCTACTCTTGTATGGAAAGTGTTTACTGGGTGCCACGGTGTGCTGTGCTTGCTGCTTTAAATTAAAGAAGGGGGAGGAAGTAGGGGCACACTGGAAAGGTGGTAGATAGAAATAGTGGTTATTCTGAGGTGTGATGTGGTGTCGCTCCTGCCTGTAGAGGTGTATACTTGGTCCTATCCTTTGGGTTAGGTTGATGGCAAGAAAGCCCAGGTATATTCTAATGCCTCACATTGAAATGTGTGGATAAAAAATCCCCAGGGTGATCAGGCAAAATCTGACGTGCCTCCTCCTCTTGGTTTTACAAGTATCTGTACAACAGCAACTGAGTACATCATGACTCATTTGAAAGAGGAATGGACTTTAATCTTACAGCAGTCCTTGAATGGAGGTCTAATCAAATGAAAAGCATGCTCTAAGCCGAACAAAGACTTTCCTTCAGACTAAGGGAGGTTGAATTACAGGGAGAACACTTTTTAAGGAATGCACTGAGTGGTTTTCCACACTTAGGCCAGTCTTTGCTGACCTGAACCTTAATTGTCTGAGGACTGCAAGAATGAATGTTTCAGTTGGTAGACAGATTATCAAAGATCATACTAAAATAATTTTTCTAGCAGACTAAACTCCCATAAATGAAAAGCTTCAGATCCATAACATAGTAAGTACAAGTCTTCAGAGTGCATTACGGGTCAGACTACATGTAGATATTCCTGGATCAAATTCATTAATGTCAACAGGGAGGAACTTGGCTCCATAGGTAATGGACCATATTGGGTTTGGAGAGCCTCACTTGCTATCCCTGATGGGAAGCCATGAAGATCCTAATATTTTGACTTAATTTTTTGGCTGTAACCTGAAAGTTTCTTTGAATATACAGAATAGGAAGAAAATGTGAAGCTTGGAATAAAAGTAAAATGGCTCTCTACCTGCTTGAAGTTGTGTGAACGTGCCTATGACGTGGTCTTTACTAGGCTTTCTGATTGTGTGCTTTATTTCCAGGGGTCAAAAAAATTAGTACTGACCTGCTGAGGGAGGGAGCTCCTATAGAACCAGACCCTCCAGTATCTCACTGGAAACCAGAAGCTGTGGTAAGTATCTTTATGTAGAAAGATAATCTGAATATTGCACTCTGTCTTTAACTGTACATTGTATTGTTTGTTAGCACACTGGATCTCCTTGGCCTCCGATCACTCCATACCTTTTACCCCTTCTGGATATAAAATATTTGGTCGTAACTTTAAATCCCACTTAGTAATCTGCTGGGGCTGAGCCATTTTCTCCCTAAAGGAGTTATAACTTCTAAGGCTATGGCTACGCTAGGGCACTTACAGAAATGCAGCTGCATCCATGCAAGCTGCTCTAAGCTGATGGGAGAGGGCAGGGGAGTCTGGGGGCATTTCTGGCCAAAGTGGAGACCAACCCGGGGAGCCACAGCTGGTGGCGGGGGCTTCACTTACTCCTCCCACTTGGGGACGCCTATATCGACAATACCTCTGCAGCAGGTGTGCATCCAGCCTACACACCATGTCAGTGAAATGTCCCTCTGTTCACTCCGTTTTCAGGACTTTTGCCTTTGACGGTGAGCATTCGAACAGTCTCAGGTTTTTTCCTGTATTCCTTGGCCAATATTTTGCTCTAGTTTCTCTCCAAACCATTTGCTATTTCCTAGTTTAAATAATCATCGCTTTAAAATTCCTGAACCGAATTTCTTCAAGCCTTGCTTATCTCTTAGATCTCAATGAGATTCTTAGAAAAAGCTAAGTTTGATGTTTCTTCCCTCCTCCATTGTGGGATTTCCCTCTGACATAGCGCTGTCCAAATAGTTGTTTTTCAGATAATATGCCATTTGGCTGGGGGAGGGGGTATCTAATTCACACTCCTGAGCAACAGAACTTATGTCGACTCATGCTGTAGTGTGATGTCCCATAGTCTAAAGCAGCATCCCCTATTGAAGGTTCAAGTAATGTCATGGACTGCTTTGATCTGCTAATTGTCTAATTACTCTTGTCGTTAGCAGTATTACGAAGATGGGGCTCGTATTGAGGCGGCTTTCCGAAACTATATTCATAGGGCTGATGCAAAGCAGGCAGAGGACAGCTATGAGATTTTTGTTTGCCATGCCAATGTGATCCGCTACATAGTTTGCAGGTAATTTATGATGGACCAGATACCCATCTGTGTGTTTAAATGTCAGACCTTTTTACATGGGGTTAAATGCAGGGCCCGATTTACGCCATGACTGGTAGGAACTCAGCGAACAGGTTTGAGGTGACTGGAGAGAATGGGTCTGGCTCTCTGAGCAGCTCTGCACCAACGGATGATAAGATTAATCTACACGTGTGAAAAAGGGATTTAAAAAATTTTTGGCACGGAGTTATTTGACACTTCCTTTTCGTCTGTGAATTCACCTTCCTATTCATCTGCAAACCTGGTTCACTTTCCCTGCCTGGTTTCCTCAAGTCGTCAGTGGATGTGCTCACTTCTCTCCCTAACTTCCTTATTCAGCAGCTCTCCACAGCTGAGGACTGTGCTTAAATGGTGTGGCCCTCCTTCACTCCATCCCCTCCCTGCTTTCCCTTCCTCTCTAAATCTAATTTAAAATTAGTTTCACTTAAAGAATTCTGCACTCATTGGGAAGCTACAATATAAAATAACTGATGCTTTTTGTTGGTCTTGATGTGGCCACTACCGGTTTGAGCTGCAGCATCCATTGGCATAGTATTCAGATGCTGCATCCAGATGCTGTGGAAATTATCCCAGTAGAGAGGGGACAGGACTGCTAAATGAGACCCTCTGCACCAAATGCATGATGTAGTTTGTTCTTTCCTCCCCATGCATCAGTCGTTTGAAGAAATCGAATTTGAGACCTATGTGAAGTTAGCTGCCTTTCTCCCCAAGGAATGTAACAGCAATACTATATACCAGGGGTCGGGAACCTATGGCTCGCGAGCCAGATGTGGCTCTTTTGATGGCTGCATCTGGCTCGCTGCCAAATCTACCCGCCGGCCCCCGCCCCTGCTGCAGCCTGCCCCATGCGGGGTGGCCGCGGCCGGGGCAGGCTCCCGGTCTCCCACCCGCCGGCCGCCTCAACTTCCCCGCCCGAGCTGACCCCGTCCCGCCCCCGTTCGGGTCCCCGCCGGTGCTCCCTCCCAGCTGCAGACTACTGCTGCGGCCGGCTGGGGAGATTCAAATCTCCCGCCCTGAGCATGCTCAGAGAGAGCGTGCTCAGGGTGGGAGTGGCCTGGCAGAGAAGCAGCTCTGCCGGCCGTCCCTGCACCTCCGAGCCTCCGGCCAGGTAAGGGGGCTGGGAAGGGGCCGGAGGGAGGCCTGGGGCTGGCGCTGGGGCCGGAGGGAGCGGGGCAGCGCGGGATCAGCGGGGCAGCGCGGGGCAGCCGGGATCAGCCTCCGGGGCTGGGGTCTGCTTTCCCCCCCTCCCCCCACCGGCGGCTTCCTAGGGCGGCTTTCTTTCTTTCTCTCTCTCCTTCTCTTTCTTTCTTTCCTTCTCTCTCTTTCTTTCCTTCTCTCTCTCCTTCTCTTTCTTTCCTTCCTTCTCGCTCTCTCTCCTTCTCTTTCTTTCCTTCCTGCTCGCTCTCTCTCCTTCTTTCTTTCCTTCCTGCTCGCTCTCTCTCCTTCTTTCTTTCTTTCCTTCCTGCTCGCTCTCGCTCGCTCGCTCGCTTGCCTGCTTTCTCGCTCTCTCTCTCTCCTTCTCTCTTGCTTTCTCGCT
>ML685868.1:2984792-3049957 GCA_007922175.1 Pelusios castaneus
CTCGCTCTCTCTCTCTCCTTCTCTCTTGCTTTCTTTCTCTCTCTCTCGCTTGCTTTCTTTCTTAAAATAACCCAACCTTTAAAAATTAATTTTAATTAAAAAATTCAAATTCAATTAATGAAAACATAAAAAGCACACATTTACTTGTATTTAGTTTTAAACATATTGTATGGCTCTCACGGAATTACATTTTAAAATATGTGGCGTTCATGGCTCCCTCAGACAAAAAGGTTCCCGACCCCTGCTATATACCAAAGCTGGAAACCTTATGCTCCATGATCTTGAATCTAGGGCAGCCATCATCTTGTTTAAATTATTAGTTTACTCAAAGCACTCATGGCAACCAGGAAACAGTTTTTTTTTTTTTAAGCTTTCCATATCCATTTGAACTAATCCTATCTGCATTAATCATACCCAGCTGCTGCACTCCTAGAGTGGCCACTGGATTAACAGAGCCATATATGCTTTTATGTTAACTCTGAATTGGTAGCTATGACTGCACATCCACTTTTCTGAGATAGATAGCAATAGGCAAGAGATTCTGCATGTGAGCTGTGGCGGTGCTGTTTCTGTTCTAGGTAGAAGAAATCTTCACATATGCTTGTGGATTAAACCAGACACTAACTAACTGTTTTCTTTTTAAATAGAGCATTACAGTTCCCCCCGGAGGGCTGGCTTCGGATGTCCCTTAACAATGGCAGTATAACTCATTTGGTGATCCGGCCCAGTGGAAGAGTGGCACTTAGAACTCTTGGAGACACAGGATTCATGCCTCCGGATAAAATCACACGCACCTGAGTCTGTGCGTTTGGTGGCCGCCCTGGAGCCTGCCTCTAGTTCTCTGCGCAGTACCACTAAATTTCCATTTGTAATAGCAGGGTATGATGCTGTTTTAAAATTGTACATTAACCCCCTCCACCCCCTGTGTCTTTTGCATACTCATGTATGCTTTTTGGTGCAGAAAAGAAGATGCATTTCTTCAGAGTTGTATCACTTCTTAAAATGAAGAGTGACACCTCCCTGCTCAGAGATGTGGAGTAGGAAAAGATGTAGGAAGGGATCTTTGTGCTCAACCATTTGAGAGAAGCACCTACCTGTAAAGTGAAAATTTCTCTGTCTTTAACCAAAGTTTGCTCCAGAAATGAGAGTTTCCTACTTTCCTTGTGCTAGTGAGCAAAAATGTACAGGCACAGCAGAGGGCATTTCTTCTAGATTTGCAGACTTCGGTGGGGGAATTTCTCTGCATAAAGCTGACTGGTTGAGCTTTGGTGGATTGATCACTAAGCGATAGCAGAGTGTTGTACAGCTACTCCTGCTTTCCCCTGGTGAAGTATGTATGTGTGTCTGTGTTTAGCACCCAGTAAGCATTCTGTAAGGAGGGTGGCTTTAATGCTCTCTGCGTGGGAAGTTCATTCCTTTAGTCTCCAAGCAAGAGTGTTTTGTGTCTCAAACACAGAAATCATTTGTATCTAGAGAAGCAGGGAGGGGCTATGCCACGTATAAGAATTCCTCCCCTTCACGCACCAGAAGGAAAGGAAGTGAAGTGCTAACATGGACTATTCCTGTCAGTCAGTTTTATAACTCTACTTTGTCCTTATGCCTGAATGGGGCTTGAGGCAGTGATGGATGAGTAGTAGAGAGCTCTGACGTGTGTGTATATAGTGAACGGCATTGTCTTGTGCAGGTAAGTTTTGCTGCTGCCTGAGAACAAGCAAGCAGCTTGTGTACAATTACTTTAAAATCACCCTGGACTAAGCTCCTTGGAGTGATGTTGGCCTGGGCCTAAGTCACTGCTAGGAAATGCTGTTAAGTATTCAAATATACTTTTTGACACTCTAGGTGTTAGGAGTAATATGGGCAAAAATTCCAGTGCTATATGGGTGTTATGAGGGTAGGAGGATGTGAAAGAGAAATGTGTGTCAGGAAAACTGAGAGCTTCACTCTATGTCCAAGCAGGTTGGAACAAGGATCATGCTAAGGAGCTAGACAAGTAACTCACTGTAATAAGCGTACAGCAACTTCTGCCATGTTGCAAAATCCTTTCTTGAAGAACATTCTAGGTACTAACAAACATCTGGCTCATCAGAACAAGAGGAAGTTTTAATCATGGAACTCAATGCCTAGCAATATGTGAAATTGTAACCACAAACTCTTAACAGGCTGTTTGATTTGGAACACAACTGCTAGAGCCGGATGGCTTAGCTCAGTGAAACAGGCTACTTACTGGAGAACATAAAACTCAGCATCTGGAAAACAAAGGGCTGGAGGATGCTCTGGGGAAAGGGATGTCTTTAGCAATCACTGCAAGAAATTGGAATAACTTTGTCTATCAAGTTTTTAAAATATGTGAATAAAAGTTTTGTGGGTTGTCAAGCAGCTTCAGCTGCTCATGGTGTATCTGGACTTTGATCTTCCTACAGCTTTTGAGCAATAAAGCACTTCACTTGGAGGGGTGCTCTGAGATGTGCGTCATCTCATGTGACACTCTGCTGTTACAACCAGCATACTGTAGTGAGCCACAACAAAAACTGAGTGGCATTGTATAACCACTGGCCTCTACAAACTCAGCCCTCTTTTAATGGTGAAATTATTAAGCTTCATAACGAATCCCCTACCCCCATTGGTGCCCAGGGACTACTGCTTCACAGACCAAGTTCCTTCCTTTTAGCCTGGGCCAAGTAATAATTAAATGGAAGCTACCAAGCTCCAGGTGGTGAATTGTTTTTCACTGTTGTTACATGCCAAGGAGGACTTGACTTCAGCCTTTTAATTAGCTAGCAGGGCTTGTTTGCAGCAATCTCCCTTGATGAGCAACAGGTCATCTCCCCCCCCCCCCCGACCACTTTTCCTATTAGTTGTCAACACTCCTCTATGTAATAGCAGTCACTTGAACATTGTAGCAAAAGGACACCAATAAATATGGTACCATGAATGAGCATGCTCCATTGAGCTGCCTCTGTGTATGTCAGTTTCAGGTAGCCCAATTGCATAGTAAAAGAGCATGAAGGACACCTGGTTTGCAAGTAGCACCTGCTATATACAGTGTGTAATAGTTTTGAAGGCTTTTAAGACTGTGGTAACAAATTAGAATAGCTTAAATTGAGGGCTGGTTGATGACTGCTCCGAGGGGTGTACTGGTGATTGATTAAAAAAAAGCATGGGAGAAACATGATTCTACATTAGAAAGGACCTCCCCTCTAAAAATCAATTTTGCTTGTTCATGAGCTCACAAACTACTGAAACTCCTAAAAATATTAGTTATTCATAGAATTGCTTAAAAGCAGCATTGCCTAAAACAGTATATGTTCAATTTCCTGGATCCAAGTAGGATAAATAGGCACACAACATCCCTCCCATTTCTAATATTCTCCACTGCTGAATGTTTTGTCACTTTATTTACTCCAGATTACACACACAGTACTGAAAGAACCATAATGACATACACAGGGGGAAGGCCAGAGCACATACAACACATCTTTGTACATGTACAGAAATCAGCAACATTTATATTGGCACTGAGGGTTAAAAAACCAAATATTAAACATTAGGATGGCACTAACCAAGTTTGGAGTACAGATTTTATACCATTAAAATAACCCTTTCTGATCTCACCATAAATTAGCTCTCTCTCCAAACATGGGCATTTCTTGGGGAAAATCAGTGATCACAAGACCACCTGAAAGTTGTATTTTTTTCCGACCTTCAGTCTCAAGTTCCAACTATATTTCATCACAGATGTGAAACTGTGAATGCAGCATTTTTGCTGTGTGATACAAACCATTTTATAGCCATCTTCAAAGTTTCATAACATGGATGGATAGTCCCGTCTGCCTATGACACCTTGATCAGCTTTTTACTTTGAATGGAACAAGCAGCAGTTAACGCTCAGTATTTTAAAGTCATACTTGACAAAAAAAAGACACCCCCCCCCCCCCACTTAAGACTACATTAAACAGGCCAAATCTAGATTTTTGTGTCTATTAAGCAAACTTTTCCTTAGCCCGTCCAAGATAGTAAATGAACAAACTGCTGTATATATAGTTAAATGAAGTTAACAGTATATTATAAATTTCCTTAAAACAGAGTATAACCACTGGACTAAAAATGTAAATTTCTTAAGACATGTGTCACTAAAAAAATGTTCTCACCAAACCCCTACCTCCCTGGAGCAAAAGTTAAAAACTGGTAGACGTTATTGTGCCAGAAATATGCATTTGAATATAAGAAAAAAATTAGAACGTGTAAAAGAAAAATGACAGAAAACAGTAATAAAGCATCAGGTTCTGAGTCTCCTTTTACTAAAGTTATTTCTAAACCAGAATGTATCACAACTGTCAGTGGGAATTACCATCACCAAGGGGCCCCTAGCTGCCTCAGACAAGCAGAAATATCAACTGTCTTTGTGGGGAAAAAAAAATATATGCAGTAATTGGTGTCAGAGTTCCTATTTCAACATCAGTACAACTAACTTGTGACGTGTTTCCAGGTTTTGTGCACACATGCATGTGATTTATATTACATTTAAGCAAATATCTACCTGGACAGGGATGGATAATTAGTACACCACTCAGAAAGTTTAGGACATTGATTTTTAATAATTTAGAAGTAAAACTGAATTGGTAGAAATATGTGCTTTATACACACCCCTATAGTAACAAAAATTAATAGCTACTTACTTCTTTAATAATATAGTGGGGGGGTTTTGGAGGTGAATCTCATGATAAAGCAATTTGGGTCAATAAAATTTGAGTGATTGATGGAAGTGGTTCTTTATATGTTCAGATCATGGGAATCAATTTCCATTTAAGCCACCTATAAACAGTTCCAGCTTAACTCTGAAGTTCCTAGCTCTCTCTCTCACCAAAACAGTACGCTATAGAAAGACCAGCTAGAATATTTTTCCAGTTGGAGACTTACTACATTTTAAGTTCCCATGTAAGTGGATGCTGTTTTTAAAACCATGAACAAAAATGGTAATTTTAAAATGTTATGTTACAAAAGGCACTATTAAGCTTGCAAAAGCATTAAGTGAAGTTTGGGAGTTTGTACCAAACAATGAATATATTCAGAACAGTGGAGAGTTTGCATATGAAAGTTATTTTACTCTACAGTGTGCAATAGCTACCAATCCAGCTGTGTTTTGTATAATTTAGTCCAGTCTCTGTGACATAATAAAGGTCCCACAGTTAGATAACAATATACGGTGACATCCCATCTCCTAGTAGAGCTCCTTTAAATATATATGCATGTTACAAAAAACTCCTCTGGGTTCTACTTTTTCTTCACAATGGGCTGATCGTGTTTGTTATTCATCTGCCATTGGCACCTTTGACTGTCATTCTCATCACATGTCTATCATAAATATATGTTTTTAATTCTGTAGTAGGAACTGGCTGTAATAGGAACTATACTATTCAAAGCCTTTTCTTAAGCAACAATACAACTATCAAAATATATACTCTGGGTATGCTGTTTCAAACCAAACATTCCCAATTTCCATATAGCATTATACAAAGGGTTCATCCTTAAAGAACACTGACAAATTATTTTTAATTTTCACTAAAGGTACAGTTACTATAGTGAGCCCACAGCCACAGTAAGAATTTGTATTTCAATAAAAGCAATGCCTCAGACCTTATTCACCTTTTCTAACAAGAAATAAGGAACTACTTTATGAGTTTCTGTTTATCTCCATATTATTACATTAAACTGGACCATCACCATACATCGCTGGTTCACTTACAAAATTATTGCTGCTGGGCTTTGTGTGACTACTACTGAAGACTGGAAATGGCAAAAGCTTTTATAAGAAAAAGCTGAGCTTTTATCTCCAGGATTTTTAATCTTCAAACTAAACTCAAACATAGATCATCATGAATTTCTATAATGTCCTTTCCCTAAAACTTACAGCTTGTGACTTAAGAAGTAAGCCATAGAAGTTTGTCTGGGTGCTCCTCATTTTAGTCATTTTTTACTGTTTAGACTGAATTGTTGGCCATCAGCAGACTCTCTTCCATATCATGCGTTAGGGAATCCAATTCTAATGTGAATAGGGAAGAGGTAGCCTCTCAGGTTCACCTTGCAGTTCTTTGAGTTTTCCTGTTGTAAGTGAAATACGAATGCACTGGACTCCTTACATAGGTTCCCTCTAACCTAGAATTCTGTGCAGGAGAACTAAATGGGTTCATTCTGACAATCACAGTTGGCCTACATTAAAGAACACCATTTCTAGCAGGTTCTGATCACTGACCTACTGTTAAGAATAAAGGTTATTTATTTTTATAACTATTGGACAACAGCGTAACCATCACTAACTTCTCACAAATCATCAGTCATCTATATAGTACCTGAAATCAAAATTTTAAATGTTTGTCTGTCCTCAAATGAGGATAAATGAATAGCCAAGGACACTTCCTTGTGTCACTTCAGCAGTGCTACAATTTTTTCCCTTCCATTCTTAAAATGAAAATGTAACGCAAGTGCCAGAAAGAGGCGTTATATTCTAATGGGCAGGTGGCTCTGACAAGTGATGCAGTTTTAACAGGACACTGTGGGCATAAGCTGGACTGTACCGCCCAGGACTCCCAAGATCTGGAAAAAATGAAGCAACATTGCCATGTTTTCCCGGGCTGCCCATCACTGGACTACTTCTTCCTGGGCTAGAGTACGCTGAACCATTTGATGGGCCTGCTGCAAGAGACTGGGCCTTGATCCTTCCTTTCAATGCTGGACTTGGCCAACTACAGGAAAATAAAAAGAATCATCATTTGTATAATATTTCGGAAAATCTTAATAGGGCAAGAAATAGGTTCTCAGTAACTCCTGCGAGTCTGATGGAAATGCATTAGAAAAGATTAAACAGACCCAGAGCGATGGACAGAAGGGAAAGGAAAACAAGGGAGCACCACATTAGGTCACACATTCATGTGTCACTGAAACTAGCAAATGTTCAAAATGCTTTTGCTCAAAAATGGCTAATTTTAAAAACTGCACTGTTTGTGCACATTTGATTGACGCATCTGGCTAACTGCAGTTCAACACCCACATATATCAGGAAGGTGCTGAGTAGAACCAGATTGATAGGATCTGCTTATTGCCATAATTGTTTCTACAGTGATCATGTGATGTCAGAACTCATAAGTACAAATGGCCAGCCTGCATCAAAAAAATGGCAGATTATAAGTGTGTATGTGCTGAAGAGTCATTTTGAGCTTCTCAAAACAAGACAAGGAATTCGGTTAAAGAAGAGATTTGTTAAAGGTGAGTTTGTATCAAGGATTTTGTAGGTTTGGCCACTGGAGAGACAATTTTTTTTTTTTTTTGTATTTACAATATAGCCAGATACAGCAGAAGTAATACATTTTCTATTCACTAAATATTTACTTGGTTAAAAATAATAAAATTCCCTCATTTTATAAATTTTATAGTATTATTTATCTTCTTGAATGAGCCAGGATTGTGCACGTTGGTTTTACCACCAATTAATTACTATTCTATCAAACATAATCTCATATGACAATATATTTTGCTACCATTCAAAGCAGAAATAGTTTTTGAAGATACCCTTTTTAAGACGGACATTGTTAATGAAAGAGTTAAACATAGTGTAAAGCTTTAAAGAGTCCAAATCAATATGTTTAGATTCAGTTACATATTTATTTCACTGTTTGAATATCCATTTTTTTTTAACCTGTCCAGGCCTGTACTGCTAGGTTCTGTTTTCCCTACCAAAATCTGGCACCAGCAATACTTCAAAGGAAAACCTAGAAACCTTTGGTTTTATCAAGTAAATGAAAAGTCAACTGATTTGCAAATATTTTATTAGTTCCACCAAGCACCAACTTTGTGACTGGCAGTGTACAAAAGAGCAGATAGTTCCTTGCCTCATACAAAACTAATCTTTTGAAAAGCCTTTCAAATGTAAATATATTGCAGTGAGTATAAACACATTATTGATTTAGGATTTTAAAACAACTCACTGCACCTTTAAAACTTAGTGTGTACAATTAGAATAAAAGGTCCTACGTAATACGTCAGCTTCTTTGAAGAAAAGAATTGCAGAAGTTAAAAAGTTGATTACTCAACCCAGACACCTGAAAGTTTACTAAAAAACAGGGAGGACTTCTTCAGCAAGAGTGAAGTGTAGAGTTTATTGTAAAGACAGTTTATTTTTACAATTGCCATTTCTGAGCCTTTTGCTGCAAGATAGTGGTCTTCCAGTCCTCCTCCTCCCCAAACACCTCTGGCCAGTGATCAGCTTCTCTCCCTCCCTTTACTGAGTTTCTTTGTGTGTTCCTCACTACCCTCTCCCCTGCTGCTTCAGCCTTTCTCCAAAGTTTCCCCTCCAAAATGTCAAATTATCACCAAACTGCCAACAGCAACAAGTGGCTCTTCTTTAATTCTGTATTTTGAGAGAGAATTTTTAAATATAAAGAATATTTCAGTGAAAAAAATGTCTATGTGACATAGGAACCGCATTTTAAGCAGCCATGTTCAAATGCACTTAAGGATGTAAGCCAAAAGGAAAGGAGACAGAAGGGAAGAGTCAGCATGGCTGAAAGGGTGCTGGGTTTGCTCCTGACCTGCAGCATGGCTGGAGGCAAGTCACTTCTGTTGCCCTATCTGTTTGCACAGTACAATACCTATCACAATGGGGCCTGATCCCAGCTGGGGCCTTCCAGCACTTCTGTAACAGAACAAACCACCACCAGCACTTTGGCCCCTTTTGAAAAAGCCTCATTTGACTTAGAACAGGCGTCGATGTGCTGAGTCGTCATTGGTTCACTCTGATTGACAGTGTCAGGAATAAAGTTTAATGGTTAGGCAGGTCTCTACAAGATAACTATTGTCAACGCTGGCCCACCTGAGAGAAGAGCAGAGCTCGCAAGGGGGAGCAGCTGCCATGCAGCGTCTTCAGCGGGGAGGGCGCTGCGTCAGCCCCTCAGTGGCTCCTTGGGGGTAGGCCCATCGGGGGACCAGCTGCCATGGCCTTGGCCACAAGTGGCTCTACGTCCTGTCCCGTCCCCCCAGCCCCGTGCATGCTGGTGCGGCTTTGGCCCCATTTGACTCTTTAGGCCCCATTGCGCCCACATGAGGAGGCGGAGCAGGTGCCATGTGCCCAGTGTGGCTTCAGCTGCAATCTGCACCGCTTCGGTGGCAGAGAGGCTGCTGCACAGAATGTGCTTGGGGGTAGAGTGGACCGGGGGGCTGGGAGCCCTGCGTGCTGCTTGGAACGAGCATGCACACATGCTGAGGGTTGCCGACCCTTGACTTAGAAACATCAACTATGTTTCATTATCAAATGTGTAACTTTGTGCCACATACATAGTCATGCTAAGAAGGGCTGACTCTTCAGGCTGCTGGCTAGCAGAATGTAAGTGCTATTTTTCAGTTTGAAAGATCGTTGAGATTATTTCCACATACATAATCTACCAAACATCTGCAGGTGTCAAAACCTGCACCTACGATGGCCGTGGGGTGACACAGGGTAACACCATGTCTGAAGACCCCTAGATTGCATAATCTAAAATTTCAAAAAAAATTATGTGCCATCTTCCACAATCTATTCTATTCTATTGCACCCAGGACTATCATGAGTTAGAAACTACTACTGTGTAGGCAAACGTGGCAGCCAATATGTGTTTACTAATGGAGCATTCGAGATTGTATAACTTTGGCTAGTTCAGGAGAATAATTCCTACACTCTTGAGATCTGTGTGTTCTGCCTGGATCACCTTCTGAGATCTGGTGAGGCAACTTGGCTTTGATACTGTAGTACCAGTAAGCAGAGCTATAGTAGCAATGCATATATGTCTAAGTTTTGGTTTATAATAGATTAGATTCTATAAAACTGAAATTTTTAATCTAGAGTTTTGAATAAGTCAGGGCTTGAAATTCTACCCACTGAAGATGTCCTGCCACAGACACACTAAGACGCTGTTGCTCTTCAACTTATTCAGATGAATTTACATAAATACCTTTGCCTGTCAGAAGAAGAGTAGGACCGTACAGCATTCTTCCATTTGTAAGTAATTGGGTATTTCTGTGGGTCGATCTCTACTCCTTCTACAGCTGCTAACACATCACTATCCAGCTTTGATGGCTGTTCTCTAGAATATAAATGGAACAGATGAAAGCAGAGCGGTTACTTTTTTTTTTTTTTTTTTAAGATAACATCCCAATGTATATTTTGTATATTATTATTATGTGCATTTTGAAATCTTTCTAACAGTCACATGTCGTGCCAACTGAATTAGTTGCTCCTCACATTCAAACGGACTGTTTTCAAGCATGCTTTGATATCAGAAATACTATCCATCTATAGTGACATTCAACATGCTTCACCGCAAGCCTACACTAGTAGGCAAAGCTTGGAAAATGTCCTTAAAATTCAGTTTCATGCATGCTGAGAATGGGAAAGCTATCTAGCACTTTCTTAATCTAATTGAAAGGTTCATAATCAAGAACAAACCTGTCTGATGAACAGAGCTAGCTCAGAGGCTGAGGAGTCTCTTTGAAACCTTTGTAATGGAACAAAACTGCGGCATTTTTTTCCTTTCTACCCACCTTATTTTATACACAATCTTTAGAGTGTGTGAAAGGACTGCACCTTCAAGGTAGGAACCGCAAAGCATCTAAAGGAGCTATTTTTTCAAGGGATGACTGCGGTTTGAAACTATTTTGAAGAACAGCTTATAGCAAGATCGAGCAATGGGGCAAATTTTTCATGTATAGACTAATGAACAAAAAAGTAAACAGAAACATTAAACAACACTCCAATTCATACCCAGAGAGGAAGAACTTCTTAGTATCTTCATTTGTGGGTGTAGTCTTCAAAAGAAATCTCTGAGACGGGGACTCTTGACACAAAGCAGCAGCACACTCAGATTGCACTGCATGACTGCCAAGCTCTTGGTCCCAAATACCAGGTTCCAATGATAGTCTCTCAGCTTCTCGTGGTATTTTGTTTTCTGTCCTTAATTTTGTATCTCCAGGCTTTCCAGTAGCACCTGACTCAGAACAGTTTGCCTCAGAAAGTGCTGAACAGGTCTTATCCAGCTGGTCCTTAGATAGTCTGATCTGGGTCATTTCTTCAGCCAAAATTCTCTCACTCTTCGTTTTTGCAGTGATTTTGTTTGATTTTTCCACTGAACATTCTTCTGCCACTGCTTGGTCTTGGAAAGACAGTCTTTCAAATTCTGTCATTAAATTGGAGACGGGGGATGTAAGGCACTCCTCTCCTCCACGTAAATGTTTTCTGTCACTAGTTAGTCTTTCATTAGTTACAGGGCTGCAAAATCCATTTTTGCTGGAAGAAACCCCCTTCTCATAGTGCCTAGGAAGATCCGATGTTTCTATAATATTTACTTTGTGCTCCATCGACAGGATGTCACACTCTGAGTCTTCAATAGCATCTATATTAGATTCCTTAGACACAACAGGTGGGCTGTTATTCCGCGCCGCATTCTGTCTGTTTTTAATTTCTTCCAAGCTCATGTCATCATCATCTTCATCTAAAAATGCTCCAACAGAAATGGAATTGCAGCACTTTTTACTCTTGCCTACAAACAATTTTAATAAAAGATGTAGATAAGAGGCTTGACAACTGAAGTCCTATCAGATAAACTAGGAATGGCAATATGAGCTTTATGGTTTAAGGTAATTCCATTATTCTATTTATATATCCATTTATGGAGACCCTTTTATAATCTGATCTAAGCATTGGTATTAGTTAACCTAAGTAATCCTACAATTGAAACCAAATCTATTTTGTTTGCAATTTTCCTGTGCTTCTCGCTTAAAGTGCCCAAATCACAGAAACAGACCAAATTTCAAGATGAATTCAGAAACAGAATAGGATGGTGAAAAGATATCAGTGCTAGCTAACTATTACATTTGCCCTGACCTCTCACACACCAAAGGTTACACTGACATTATACTGGCACAAAGACAAACCCACAAAAGAAGCTGAATTAAGTTCTCTTGGGAATAGGTACTGAACCGTAGAGTCCTCTTTCAATAACAGGCTCTGATATATACTGCAGAATATATTTACTTCATCAACATGGATCTAGATGGGCACACAGAATATTACAGATCCTATTTCTACTAAAATATTGAAAGCTATAGAGGAATTTGGTAGCATACACCTACATTTTACTGTTGGATAAAGAAGTGCCCACTTTTTCCATGTAAGGAACATAAGAGCGTGTGAGGGGAAAAGGAAATTTAACATTGGACAAAACCCTTACCAGCTGACTTGGTCAATGATTAGGCTAGGAAGTTTACCAAAGTATCTGCTTCAGCATCAAGTCTGTTGGCTTGAGAATGCAAGACTAGATGTTGGGAGTTAGGGGAGCAAAAGCAGCTCTTTCTTTCCAGGTCCAACTCTCCAGTTGCCATATTCATGCTCCGCTGAAGCCTTAGGCTTTGTCTACACTACAAAGATAAAGTCAACCTACGTCAGGTCGTCTTACGGCCACTGTATTAATTACTGTAGTGGCTGATGTCCACACTATCCTCCTTGTTTTGCTGGTGAGCATCCACACCAGGAGTGAGCGCTTCCACTGGACTAAGAGGGGAGTGTGGGGAGCTGACAACCCCATGCTCAGTTCTGCTGGAATCTCCTTGCTGGGACCTTGGCCGCCTCACGGGATTGCAAGTTCCCAGCAGGCTCTTCCCTCACCCTCTCCACAGGGAGAAGCTGTCCAGGGCGTCTTCCCTCCCAGCTGCCCTCTGGGAAACCAGGGAAGCAGTCCAGGACTGGGAGCAGGTTCCAGCTGCTCACTTGCCACTCTAATCTCCAGAAGAGCGGACAGAAGCTGAGCCCTAGCTGCCCTTTCTTGTCAATTTCACAGCTCCTGCAGCAGAGCCATGAAACTGACAAAAATAACTGCCAACAGGCAATGTAAGATATGCAGGGTCCTTACTGACACTGTGTCATCCTAGCCTACACCACTTGTTGGGATAGTTTTATTATGTCGGCCTATCAGGAGTTACAATCGATGGAAGGAGCATTTCAGTGTGTATACCTCCCATTCTGTCGACAAAAACTAGCTTTGTGGACAAACTGTAGTGTAGAACAGCACGGCATCACTTTACATAATTATTTCCATCCAAACAAATTTATAAACCAACCAACAGCCAATTAACAAGAGGAGAAATTCTGTAGGGCTGGGTTGTGTGTCCATCAACTCAAAGTAACGAAGAGAAATGGGAACAAATTGGTGCAGTAGCACTTGTATAATCTTGATTACTGGGAAAAGACTTCCTCTAAATAGAGAATTGCTTTGAAAAGGGGTCTGTGCTTACAACTGGTCAGAAAATCTGTGTCAAAACAATTATCCATCTAAAAACGCCATTTCGACAAATCCAACAAGTATTGTGAGACTATCAATTTTTTTTAAAAATTCCTGCAAGAAACAAACTATTTCATTTTATTTTGAAATTAATTTTTCAACTTTTATTATTTATATTACTTCATGATTGTCAGCAGTAGTAATGCATAATGATATGTCTGTCCTATGTCCAGTCATAACATAACACGTCTTAATAAAACACTGACAAAATGTCGCAGTTACATTGTAACCAACAGGAAACACTGAGCCAGAAAATAAGAAAAGATGTTTCAATCTATAAAAAATAACTGCCGTTAATATTTAAAAAACAGAATACTGACTATGTCATAACATGATGTAATACTACTTATTAATGATGTTATAAAAGTGTAAGAAGAAAAATGAAATTTTCTAAAAGTTTTAGAATGATTTCTGCCCCTTCCCCCTGAATTTCCATTTTGTGGGAAATTTTTTTTAAATGCTTAGTTTTATTCTGATTAAGAAAAAGCAAATCCTGAAATGTCAACATTTCCTGTAAAACAGAGATTCTGAGTTACAAACTGAAGCATATGAAGTTGATGCAAGAAGTTTGGTGATAGGCCTTGGTTAGTTTGTGTTCTCTGCTCACAACTGGACGAATTATTTCTGTGTTTTAGAAAGCTGATTGTACTGCACAAAGGAATTCCCTCACATTTCAGGTGAAATCGTGGCCCCTCGGAAGGCAACAAGTTTTGCCACTTACTTCAAAGTAGCCACGATTTCAACCTAGAATCTGCATTTCAGTGAACAGCAGCATAAGAGATGGAAAGTGTTTAATAAGATATGATCTGGTAACACTAACTGAATTCCCCCTCTTCTCTAAATTAATATTTCTATGTTAAAAGTAGAATAATATTTCAGTAATAGATTAATATCTCCAATCCCAAACAAAAGAAAAAAAGGGGGGAAGGGAGGAATTAAATGTGAACTACAAGTACTGCCCAAAGTTTTTTTCCTAATGTAACCACTTTTTTATTTATAGTAATGTCTGTTCTCTTCTTACCAGAAGAATGTGGAGATTTATATCGGTTGCAGGTTTCATTTTCTCCTGTTTCTCGCTGAGTCTTTTCACTCATTTCCCGTTGACTCAGGTATTCTTCTAATTTTCGCAACCCCTCCTGGGAAGACAGATCAACAAAACAGCCCAGAAATTCCCAGTATTCAACCCACGGGAACCCCAGCTCATGAGCTAACTCCCTGCAATAAATAAGATCAAACGAATCATTTGTTAAGACATAACATATTAGTTCAAGTAAATTTATTGTCATACATGTTTTATAAACTATTTCTAGGCCACTGAAATTGTAAAATTTAAAAATTCTGTAACAACCAAGTTCTATAACAGCAATAATATGCATCCTTCACTGTGTTATCTCTAATTTCTTTCCTTTATAACATCTTTCTTTTATAGTAATAGTAATTTTTTAGGAGTTATTTTTAGAATTACCACCACAGACTAGGATTTTTCAAGATTACTGTGTCTAGGCATCAGGTGGAGAAATTAATCAATTACCGGGATAGCCACTTCCCTGTTAAAGTTAATCACCTCAATTTATTTTGTATTATTATTTTTCAGAAAAAGGGTAATTTTCAAGACAAGATGGAAGCCACCCCTGGTTTTAACAAATTTAGATATCAAAGTTTTAACATTTGTGTGGTACCACAACTCGGAAAATATCTCCTTTGTGGTGAGGACCCATGCATACCCACAAACACCTTTCACAAAGATGGACATTTTCTATACAGTGTGGCTGGCGAGATATGAGTATACCTCAACATATTTTTCCATCCCACCAGACTTAAACAATCTCCCAGCTTCCAGAGAGCATAGGCAATATACAATCTATTAATCAATAATCTGATTTTCAAAAGGGTACCAATTGTTAGCTTTCTTCCTAATCCGAAAAATTCTGAGAAATTAGACAAGAGTGGGTGGGATTTAAGAAAAAAGTTCTGGACATAATGCAGGGAACATTTCTTCTCCCTTTCCAAAGCAGTTCAATAGATCTCATTTTAGGAGTGAAATTATTTTTTATTTACACAAAAATACAATAAAGACCCAAACAAAATATACATTGTAAAATGTCTCTAGAAGAATTTTGTTTTATGCAGCTTGTCCTTTTATTACTATTGGTAATGCCTCTAATGCTGCAGTTTTTAAAATGATTTTCTGCCTATTGCTACAATTAAATCTTTCATGCTGAAATTTTCTCAATACCTTCCAACTCTTTCAACTCCTCTTTCTGGATCAGATTTCCTGACATTGTGAAAGAAGCCTGCTCTCTCTCGAGGTGGAGTTTTCCAAAGCTTGCGAAATTCTTCTGCCTTCAAAACAAATTCAGAATGCAGACAAAAGAAATACAACATGCACTTTTGAGTATACTGCAGCAAAAGACTCTACTTAGAAGCTTTTTGTTTCAAAAAGACACATTAAGTTGTTCAATGATTCATTCAGCTGTTCTTCAGTTGCATATATACAACTCACGTTTAGCTAGATACAGTTACAACCTGTGTCTTTTATTTTAGACACAAAATCACCTCCACCCCAAACAGACTTATTTATTACTAAATATTGTAAGGCTTAAAAGGGATATTAGTCATAACAATGAATGATAAAAACGATACCACAATTTAAAGTTTCCAGTACTAATTTATGTACTAAAGTGAGTCACATATTGGGCTCGATTAACTTTTCTATAATATCCATTATTGCCAAATGGCAACATCTTTAGTACCTACAATTTCAAAACAGTAATCTGCTTTTATTTAATTAATGTGACGTATATTATCGTTGGAGATTTTTTTTTAATGTAGTGTATGTTTTCTAAGGACTTGTACATCTAAGCTATTTAATTATTCAATTTATTTTCCAGGCAACAGCACAGAATGAAGTCTATTGATTTGTGCACACCAGAGATAAAACAAGACACAGAATTTTGTTTTGCAGCATCATAATTATATTTCAAGGCAACAAGCCAATTTATGGCTATCAGCTTCTAATATGAAAAAGCTAATTTATATATTAAACTTAAATTACACATTTAGGAGACGCTGTAGGTCTCAAAATGTATTTTAAGTTTATCCAACTGCTTATCCTAACACAGAAATTAGGGTTTTAAGCTCATTAGGAGAATAAGTTTCTAAAATGTCAATACTGTAAGCTCACCTTCATTTTATCTCATTACATGCGCTCTGCATCACATTAATAACTGACCGCTAAATTTAGATTGTTAAGAATACATGCCTGTGGCCTAAAGTAATGCATTATTTGTAACTTATGTCACAACTGCACAAAATTTCAAAGACTATAAATTCTGTGTTTAAAACAAGTAAATAAAAATTTAACCAATAAAGGTTATTTAAGGGAATAACAACAGACATTCTCAATAAACCTGAAACACCAAGTGGTCATAAAGTGTCAAAGGAAGAAGCTCTCATCCTCTAGTTCATCAACAGATGGAGTCAAAAAGCTTACTCATACCAGTTACATCTTGCTGGTGGCATCTCCCGAAGGGTTACATATTAATTAGCACTTGTAACGGCGTCATACTTTAATAGATACAAACAGTAAACTGAAGAAACATCTCTGAATTGTATAGAATGATTTTTTTGTAATGAAAATTTTGTAATTAATTGTTTGCCATCACTATGACTGTTTTCCTATAATTCAGTCACATACTTTCAAATTATTTTTTCAATTGAATAAACATGTTACTAGTCTACTCCAGGATGAATAAGTAGTTTTAAACTGATTCAAACATTTAATATCAGTTTTTAGTTAGAACATGCTATAATGTTTTCCATTTCTAGCTATATGTTTCCATTTTCATAAGTGATTAGTAGTTAACTTCTGCAATCAGTGTTTGTTCCAGGTACAGGAAACTAAGGACTTATCTGCAAGGACTATACAGATCCAGGAAACACATCAAGAAACATCTACATCTCAGAATATTTATCAGGGTCCCAGTAGGAAAACAAGAATATTCAACTATTTCTTTATTTTCACCACCTCTTCCCATTTCCTGACACACACAACCTCCTCAGATACCAGTGTTCCTCAGAGAGCTTCAAAAAAGGTACACTCCTTTCCTTCTTTGCAGAGTAAAATGTTTTCTGAAGCAGAAGAGCTGTGATGCTGAACGTGACAGGAGTCTCCAAAAGTAACATTATGCCACTGAAGGAGTAATCTTCTTGGACTCAAATTACTGTATTTTGAAGTTGACAAGAGAATTGGGAAAGCATTTAGTTTTATGGCTTCTCAATTATTCCTTACCTTGGAGGGGGTCATTGGGCCTGCAAAAGCTCTCACTGACAGGACTGGATCTTTGGGGCTGCCACTGTATCTAGGTAAAGCTGTAAGGGGATTATCATCTGAATGATCAGGTGACCAAGGTGCACCAATCACTGGAGCTGAGGAATTGTCTTCCGCTCTCAAGAGTGGCACATAATATCGACCTAAAAACAAAATGAGATGATTTTCTTAAGATTTTAGTGTTGTAGTAGTTTGCTGTCTCTTTCTGGAATATATTTAAATGTCAGTACATCTGAATGACTAGAAACTTGACAATTCCTAGCAAAAAGTCTTTTTCTTTTAATTAAAACTCACTGAATCTAATACCTATTAAATGCTGAAGGTTTTATTTTCTCACCATAAAAAAAAAAGCAATTACTATACTGACGTATCTGGTTCCCAAAGGTCTTTAGCACTTTCAAAACAAACACCCTGATAAAAATGTACACCCACACAGCTGGCATTTAAGGACAACCACTAAAAAACTAGATGAAACCTAAATTCATGATGATTTCTTGTGCAGTGGTTTGTAAGTGAGTAGCTGAAACATTCTATGTCAACTTCCTCATCAGTAAAACGGGAACAATATCTACCTCACAAGGCTATGAGGCTTACTGGATCTGCTCTATATTGATCAATCAGCTCAACCAGTTTAAGACATTTTTCTGCTCATTAGTAGTTTTAAAGTTTCCCTCAGTGTTAAGAGTACAATAGGTCCAAACCAAGGCAAATGGTCAATAGGAACACTATGAAACATACACAGGAAAGTATAAGACAGAATGACAACCAAATTAACATTTCTGGATACTGTATATACAATGAAGATTACATATTAAAGCTCTGAATACAAACCTTTCAAATATTCTCTTATTTTCTCTTTCAGTTCCATAGATTTATTTTTGTTTCTTTCACAGATTACCTGTTAGAAGAAATGTCACTTTTAATTAGCAAAGCCCTAAATATTGTCTTGTAATTCTCATGACCATATCTTTTCTGGATATAAAAGGGTCCACTGCTGCTTCAGACATACCTCCCCTCATTCCATGCAGCTTTTAAAAAAAAACCTAGAAACACATTTCAGTCTTTCCTATAAATGTTTTCTGTCAATTTTTCAATAACAACTGTATGCTTTGCCTCCACCAACATGAAGAGCTGTGCACAAAATCAAAACTTGTAGCTTTCATATTCAAACCTAAAATAAAAAGTCCACAAGGTGGAACGGACCATTAAACATATCCACACTGCAACTTGAAGGTAGGAAATTCTAGGGAGCCATGAACTAGAACCTTCTCACAGATGCAATCCATAAAAAATTATTCCAGCATTCTAATCCTAATAACCCTGAGGTTATCAAACAAAAATCTACCTACATTAGTCAGGGGATCTACACTTGAATTCTAAAATCAAAAACTGTATTGAAGTACAACTGAAATTATCACAGATCCGCTGCCAATGTGGATGTGAAGAAACTTACTTCTGCCGGAGTTTGACCATACTTGTTTCTTGGATTTTTTACAATGTCTGGGTGTGAGGTAAGTATGTTAACCATATCCAGATTCCCAAACTTGCAAGCAAAATGCAATGGAGTATCAAATCCCTGCAACACAGAAAAAAGAATTATACATAGGCCTTCATTGAATAGTCCCAATTTCTCCTTCATTATGCAGACTTACTATGTAGTTGGAATCATGAAGCGATCAAACCCATATTTTATTTTTTTCATTATCTTAAAAACAGAATCACCACCATGATTTATCTACAAGACTTCTTTAAAAAAGGGTTTAATTTTTAAAAAACAATCAGAAATGTTAATTTCTGCTATTAGAATACTAGAAGTAACAATCCTCCAAGAAACTAGTGATCTCTCTTTCACAACAAATGAGTACCCAAGCAGACATTTAAATCTCACCATTTTATCCGGCGTATTAAGGTAAAGGTCAACTATATAACTAATGCGTTGCTGCAACATTACTTCGTCATCGTCTGGATACATGAGCCGCATAAATTCAGGATTTTCCAAAGTGTCTAATAGCAACTGGCAGATGCCAGCTTGATTCTCCTTGGCAGCAACATGCATGACATTGTACCTACACCCTTCCTGAAAATAAAGCACAAACATTAAGAACCATTTGACATCTAAACAGCTTATCTTGCTTCCTTTCCTAAATTTAACTGAGATGACAGCAAAAACTAGCTTTGGGGGTATCAATGAATCTCAGATATTTTGCTTTTTAAGAAAATATTTTCTTGTGAAAAAGTAGTTTAAAATTAATACCCAAACATTTTAAAGATAATATATTGCACAGTTTTGGTAAGATTTTAAGATATTCAAGATGCCTTTACAACTAAATACCTAGGACAGATTTAAGTAGAGAAAAGGCAAGTTTGCCTTCTCAAGGAGCTTTTAAAGTATCAGTTGACATTATGAACTTTATGATCAATTCAATAAGAGAAAATTAAAGCCATACATTTAAAATTCAGTTTGCTGCACATATTACAGATTTTACAGTATTCTGCATACAAATGCAACTCTGATAGAGCATCAGCCTGCTGGTAAAACACCTCAGTCCTAAATATGTTGGGTCTTAGAGCTTTTTTTGTAATGGTACTCATGGTTATTGAGTACCGGCACCTTTTTTTCTCAGCGATGAGGCCCAGGCTCCTGCCACCACTGGCCCCAGGTCCCTAGCTGAGTACTGACACGTTTCCTTTCCTTTTCTTTTTTTTTTTTAAACAAAAAAAGGACTGCTGGGTCTAGAATAGCATTTTGCCAATTTTTTTTAGAGGAGGAAAACAGGTAAGCTGTGCTGCGTCAAGACACCACAGGAACTGCTTAGCTACCCAGCCATTTGTCCTGTGTTACAAACAAACATTCCGCTTAACATGCTCCAAGCAATTCCAGCCTTCCTTAATACTACATGGCTGGTAAGAGTTCATCATTATTAAACGATAGGAAGATAACCCCACCATTAGAGACTGTGCTCAACTTCTACACTCTAGCCCTTTCAGAGCAGTTGTCAAAAAATAAAAACTGCTAACTTCTGATTTCAGGAAATAGTTAAGCAACAGTCTAACATTTTAAAAAATTCTGCAGGTTAATAATATGTGAAGGTAAAAGTTCAGAACAGTCTTATGGAAAGTTAGAGAACTCTCAAATTTCTGTTTGCTTTCATTTAACATTAGATCCTGTTCTAACAGTACTACTCTCTCCTGGCCACGTCTTTAGTGTTGAATTCAACTCTGCTCCTAGGCAACTAACTGCTTTCTCTCCACATGCATTAAAATTTAACTAATAACATGAGCTTAGAAAAAAGTAAAGAATATTTTAAAATCATAAATCCAGTTTTTATTTTAAGAAAAAGTGTATGTCTCTTTTTATGTATTCTGGTAATTGAATCAGACATTCTTTAAGAAAAGCCCATACCTACAAACCTAACTCTTACACATAATGGCTCAAGAGTTCAGTTACTTCTCAAGACACACTAGCAGTGATGTTAACACACAATTCTGATCTGAAAACAAAAGTAAAAATATTTAAATACTGCAATACCTAACCCTTAGATTCACCCCTACATTGAATGAGTTGCCAAATGTATTTTTAGAGTGTTGCTGGAGAGCTCTGGAACTGTACAAACCTTCACTGCCACTGGCTTAATATTAATGGCTAATTGTTTTCAGATTCAATTTATCTTAGATTGATTCTGCCTATCTTGGGGATTCACTTCATAGTGCCATTCTGTACCATTAGCTCTCTCCTTTTAATGTAGATGTGCATGGCTTTCAACAATTCTCTGCATCTTGTGTCAAAAGAGCACTTCATTCAATCTCCTGCAGTAGGTATCATTGACTTTTGCATCAGCACCACGGATGGAAACCTAAGGCTGTGAAAGTCTGCTCTGATATCAGCTGCACCAAGGCCTGTGTCAATATTACTGGTGTTCAGTGTTTGATTCATTTGCCCTCTGTTAGCCTGGACAGAGACTTTGACATTAATTTGCTGTAAACTCCCATGATCAACACTGTGACACTACTTCATTGTAATAAAGTGGATGCACAAATCTCACGATGAGACAAGCAATCTGGTTAAACATAGACAGAGGACCTATCAATATTGTTTCTGCTTTGAGAAACAAACACCAGCCACCACAGAACTGGAATAATGGAATGCCTTTTCTGATTGTTTTTAGTCTCTAGGGAATAAGATGTATCACAGTAGTTATGAAACAGGTGCCTGGATCCAGCCTTTTTCTTCAGCTGAGATGAGGACTCACTGGGGTTAATGTCAACCAGAACAGCATGTCAAGAGTAGCAAGGAAGTCAACATCAACCTCAGTAGAACAACAAAACCCCCAAAATGACAGCCTCAAATTGTTTTGGTGATAGTGATTCATCGGATCTAGCTGGGTGCCTACAGTTTGTTCAGACACAACTTAAGCCCTATTCCACTGGAATGATGCCAAAAATCCCACCAAGCCTGGAAGCTAGGTTCTGACTCTTTGCTGGGTCATTCAAAGAAAGAGACTACAAATTCTTATTTGTTCCATGCTGGACTTACAGAAGTACCAGAATCCAGCCAGCATGATCTCAAGAGCTTCCTATAGACGGCTCATGGTGACCTATGTGAACAAAATAAATCCATCAGCCAAGCCATCAGACAAGTAGGGCTGAAAGGGACCTTGAGAGACCATCAAGTTCAGTCCCCTGCACTAAGGCAGAACCAAGTAAACCTAGACCATCCCTGATAGATGTCTGTCTAATCTGTTCTTAAAAACCTCCAATGAAGGGGATTCTAAAAGCTCCCTTAGAAGATCACTCTAGAGATAACTACCCTTATAGCTAGAACATTTTTCCTAATATTTAACCTAAATATGCCTTACAGTAGATTAAGGTGACTACAGCTTGTCATACCTTCAGTGGACATGGAGAACAATTGATCACAGTTCTCTTTGTAACAGCTCTTAGTGTACTTGAAGACTATTACCACATCTCCTCTCAGTTTTCTTTTTTCCAGACTAAGCATATCAAGGTTTTTAAACTTTTCCTCATAGGTCAGGTTTTCTAAACCGTTTATCATTTATATTGCTCTTCTCTGGACTCGCTTCAATTTGCCCACTCCAGCTGAGGCAGAACTCCAGTGCAGAGTAGAGTGTGACAATTACTTCCTGTCTCTTACATACTACACTGCTGTTAATATACCTAAGAATGACAGGGTTTTTGGTTTTTGGGGTTTTTTTGTAACCGCATTGCATTGTTGACTTAAAATTATTTTTGATCTTTTTCAGTAGTATTACCACCTACCTAATTATTCTCCATTTTGTAGATGTGCATTTGATTTTTCCTTCCCAAGTAAAGTACTTTGTACTTATCTTTATTGAATTTCATCTTGTTGATTTCAGACCAATTCTCTAATTTGTCAAATCATTGTGAATTCTAATCCTGTCCTCCAAAAGTGCCTGGAGCTCCACCCAGCTTGGTGTCATCCACAAATTTTATAAGCATAGTCTCTTCTTTTCATTATCTAAGTTATTAGTGAAAATATTGAATAGTACCAGACTCAGGACTGACTCCTGTGAGACACTATTAGATACGCACACCCAGAGAGACAGTGAACCACTGACAATGACTCTTTCAACAAATTGTGCACCCACCTTATAGTAATTTAATCCAAACCACATTTCCTTAGTTTGCTTATGAGACTCACATGTACTCTACCAAAAGCCTTACTAAAAACTAAGATAGATAACACCTACTGCTTCTCTGCTTTCCACTAGGCCACTAAAAGTGTCAAAGAAAGAAATCTGGTTGGTTTAACATAATTTGTTTACAAATCCATGTTGGCTATTTCCGGATAACCTTATTACCTTAAAAGTGCTTACAGATTTTTCATTAATTTGTTCTAGTATCTTTCTAGGTATCCAAGTTAGTGTGACTAGTCTATAATTATCCAGGTCCTCTCTGTTCACCTTTTTAAAGACAGGTACTGTACCATGTTTACCCTTCTCCAGTCTTCTGAGACCTCCTGTATCCTCCAGGAGTTCTTGAACATGATGATTATTAACGGCTTTAAGATTTCTTCAGCTAGTTCATTAAATACCTGAGGATGAATTTTACCAGACCCTGCCAACTTGAATACATTTAACTTACCTAAATATTCTTTAACATGTTATTTCCTTATTCTGGCTTACGCTCCTTCCCCCTTACTGTTAATGTTAATCATGTTGAGCATCTGGTCACCATTAATCTTTATAATGAGAGATTGAAGCGAAAGAGGCATTGAACACTTGAGCCTTCTTGATTTCATCAGTTATTAGCTCTCCTTTCCCATGAAATAGAGGACTTTCTTTTTTCTTGCTCCTACTGTATTTAAAGATCCTTTTCTTATTGTCTTTTACAACCCTTGCTAGGTGTAAATCATTTTGTGACTTTGCCTTTTTAATTTTCTCCCTACATCCTTGTGCTATTCTTTTGTACTTCTCCTGAGCAATTCATCAATATTTCCACTTTTTGCAGGATTCCTTTGATTTCGGGTCATTAAAGAGCTTCTTATGGAGCCACATTGGCCTCCTATTATTTTTGTGGCTTTCCTTTGCACCGGAATAGTTGGCAACTGTATGTTCAACACTGTTTCCTGGAGAAACTGCCAGCTATCCTAAACTACTTTATCCCTTCATTTTTCTTCCCCTGTGGCCTCACCTACCAGTTCCCTGAGGTTGTTGAAGTCTGATCTGAACTCCACTGTGCTTATTCTGCTGCACTCACTCCTTACTTTTCTTAGATTCATGAAAGGTACCATTTCATTATCACTTTCACCCAAATTAGTGTCCACTGTCAGATTTGCAACCAATTTCCCTGTTGGTCAGAATCAAGTCTAAAATGGCTGCTCCCCTAGTTACTTCCTCTACTTTGTGAAGGAAAAAGTTGTCCCTAATACATTCCAAGAACTTAATGGCAACTATGGCTATGTACTCTTTAGAGCTTAAATGTGTATCAGTTATGTTGCTCAGGAGCACGAATAAGCCACCCTCTGAGCAACGTGAATTACACTGAGATAGCTGCTGATGTGGACAGCACTATGTTAGTGGGAGCTCCTCTCACCAATGTAGCAACTGCTACTCAAGGGGGCTCAAGTAATTAAGTCAACAGGATAGCTCTCGTCAGCTTAGTGTCTGCATTAGCAATGCTGCAGCACTTCAGCTGTGCCACTGCAAGCTCAGTAGCGTAGCCACAGCCTGTGTTTTGCTCTATTACTTTCCCAACCAATGCCTGGGGAGTTACAGATCCCCTATTACTACCAGGTCTTGTGTATTGACTATTTCTGTTATTTATTCTAGAAATATCTCACCCACCTCCCCGTCCTCATTTGATTGCCTATAGTAGGGATAGTCAGGGCTAGTGTGCCACATGCAGCTCTTTGACAGTTAGCATGGCTTGTGGAGCCTTCTATCCCCCCACTCTCACCCCATTCTCCGACTACCAGACTGGGGTGGGGAGTTTATAACCTCTGCCCTGTAGCAGGGTGATGAGGCTGGATTTTGCACAGCAAGGAAGAGGTTTCTGAGAGGGTATGTGTTGGGAATCAGTAAATTTGGCCAGCCCAGCCTATAATACACAACTACTACGTCACCCTGTATTTCTTTTTCCTTTTATCTTTACCTAGTGACTTTCAACTGGTCTATCTCTCATCTCCTCCTGAACCTCAGAACAAATGTGTGTATTCTTGATGTATAATGGAACATTGCCTCCCTTTTTTCCCCATCTGTCTTCCTGAACATGCTCTACCCTTTATATCAATATTCCAGTCATGAGATTTATTCCATTAAGTCTCTGAATGCTGATTAAGTCATAAATTATCTTATGAACTAATATTTCCCCTGAAATTGACACAAAGATTCCAAGACAATGGGAGCCAAAATTCTTGAAAATATGAGGTGCTGGACACTGACTAGTCTGACAAAGAAAAATCAAGAGACCACAAAAACCACTAAGATTGTAAAACAACAAAACCAGATCAATTTCAAATTGCAGTGAGCTAAACGAAACATCAACTTAAGACTAGATATAGCACAACAGAAGAAGTTAGTTGCTGCTACCTGCTTCACCGACAAAGAAACTGAATGGTTTAGTCCTGGCCTCGGCAGGACACAAGAATAAGGCTCTATTAACTCGTTCTATGAAAAACATTTGGTTCTGAGGCTATGGGGAGCAGAAATGACGGATTATTACAATTTTACTTTGATGAAGCCTAGAAAACTTTCTTACTTGTACAACTGTAGGGTTGTCTCCAGATCCAATCAGATAGCGTGGGTTACTCCAGATAAGTTCTGAGAATGTTGCTTCGTCTCCTTTCTCTACAGCTTTCCGAAGTTTGGCAGTAAGGTCCTGTGTACGGGGACTTCTGTAACTGTTAGCTCTTTCTTTATTAGCTGTTTCTGTCTCAGGGGAGCATAAACCATCTAATAAAACAAAAAGTTTAATATTATTCTTGATGCATTTTCACTAACGTATGTTATTTTCTTATCCACTGCCATTGAAATGTCTTTTAAATTCAACTTTTTAGAGTGAGACCATAAATATTTGTTCATAAATACTAGCAGTTTATAACTGGGGGAAAAAACTCTAACTTCCTTTTGCTGTAAAGTGGTATACACAGATTTCCAAGACTTTTATTTTAGTTGGTGAAAGTGATAACTGTCAGTCTGTTTCTATCCCAAAAAAACCACAACTTTTTTTTCAAAAGAAATAGAAATTTACAGAGAAAGTTAAAAATATATGTTGAAATTTCAAGTAAGTGTTTTGCTCTTCTGCTGCCAATTCTATCAGTTAAGAATATTGTATAATATGATCAAATGTAATGATTTTATTTCTGAATCTGTTAGGGATCTGTCAGCTCAATAATGTTTGAATGCACAATTACTGTGATTTTTAAAATATCTTCCCAATTAAAAAACGCACAAATAATTAAAAAGAACAAATACTGGTTGAAAAAAAAAATGAACAAATAAAAACAAATCTTACCACGCGTACCCATATAGCAATAGGCAACATACATATGGACTGTGTAAAAGACACGTTTTTAGCTTTAGAAAAATAATGCACAGGAAGTTTGCTTCATAACTTGCGTGGCTCTTGGCATGACTGAACTCAGCACTGAGAATGATCAATTTATTTTATGCTAATACGGACAGAAAATAACTGAGGACAATGGAAGGCAATCTAGCCAAGATCTTTTTGCATTCATACAGCACCAAGCACAATGAGTCCTTCTCAATGACAAGAACTCAGGGGCAGAACAGTAATACAAATAATAAAAACAGTATCCTTTTCTTTTAGTCTTAAATCAAGAAGCAGCCAATTTTCAATAGATCCTATTAACTCCAGCCCAATTCCATGCTTGTTCTTAAGGACATGGCAATGGTACAGTTGCCAGTATACCAAAACTACACTTTTTGTTTGTTTCTGAAAGTAATTCTTGGTCTTCTGAATTTCTTGGAAATAGGTAAAGAACACCATGCAGAAGACTTCAGAATTCTCCCTTCTCAGACTGACAGAGTAGCATTTTAAGTGAGGTAAAGCTCAGACACCAAAAGAAAGAATAGAGATATGATTTCTGTTACATATTTCTAGAGCCCTGTAGATCCGCAGGTATCCGCTTCAGATCCACGGATACCTGCGTCCGTGGATGCAGGTTTAGGTATCCGCAGCCCCATTGCTGCAGACGGCTATGGATGCAAATTCTATTTTTATGGTCGACCTCTGCAGCTACTGCTATGATCCACGTCAGCAGCACACAGGGGAACAAGGAAGTGCTCCAGCCAATCCCAGCTCAGTTCTGATTGTGGTCTGCCAGCCAATCAGAATCTCAATCACAGCAGGCTGGGGCTTAGAGATCACTTCTCAGTGTGTCAGTCAGTCAGCATGCTGGCCTCTCACTGGTTCATTCCCCATGCCTTCCCCGCCCACTTCTTTTTCTTGTTTGTAGTTCGCAGTGCCATGCTGTCAATCAGAGATTTCATTGGTGGCCAAGGAAATCTGACTGACAG
This sequence comes from Pelusios castaneus, assembly GCA_007922175.1. Classification (NCBI taxonomy): domain Eukaryota; kingdom Metazoa; phylum Chordata; order Testudines; family Pelomedusidae; genus Pelusios; species Pelusios castaneus. The sequence continues at coordinate 3,012,500 of ML685868.1, forward strand.
CAAAGCACGCAAATGGCAAACAAGAAAAGGAAAAAGTGGGCAGGGACAATGTGGGGAAGGAGCCAATCAAAGACTAAAATGCTGACTGTGAGCCCAAGCTCGGTTGTGGATGCAGTTATGGATACACATACAACATGGCATGCAGATCAGATAGAGACTGACATTGAGCGGATGCGGATCAGGTCCGGATCTACATTTTTATATCCGTATAGGGCTGTACATATTTCTAGCTTTTTCTCATGTTAATGGACAGATTAAACATTTCTCTGTATACAATGATAGCAGTTCCATGTGGACTAAATTAAGATCCACAATTCAGGGTTAAGATTTCCTTTACTTTAAAGAACAAAGCTTTAGAACAATTTTAGTTTAAGATTCCAATGAATTACAAACCTTTACACTGTACTCTGCTCTTGGGAAAGGCTCATTTGCTAACATCAGATTAATAAGCAAGTTTTTTTATTTAAAAAATTCCCTTCCACTCCCCCCAAAAGTTATGATAAAACTATCCATGAGTTTAGTCTACATAAATGTATGTATTTACTCACCTCTGTTAAATAACGGTCCTATTTTCACTGGAGATAAAGATAAGGTTGACTTGCTTGGAGATGGGAAGTAATCACATATTCCTTTCGCAAATTTCTCAGCATCTTCTCTGCTTGAGAAAGCTTTAAATCTGGAGCCCTTAATCATCTTAACAGCTTGTAGAGCTTCCTTTTTATCCTCATAAACATGCACTTTCTCTGGAACAGAAACAGTTGGACCAAAATTAAGTTCTCTTCATAATCACACACTTCAAGGTTAAATTTTACCATGGAATCCAATTACGAAGTTCTTAAAACTGGCTGCCTAGCTTTGTACCCAAATTGTGTTTACCTGCGAAAAGTGGTATGCTAGACTGAGTTTGTTACAAAAAACATGCCTGCTAATGCTGCCAGTGACCTTTTAAATTTTACCTCTAACAAACTAGACATACAGAATTTCATCACTTTCAATCAGAGTTAGCTTGCAGAGACTATAACATCTGGTGTCACTGCAGTGTTTTCAGGATCTTTTGCTAGAAGGAGAGACTCAATGGCATTAATAGCACTAGAGCACCACTCTCGCCCTTTTTAAAAAGAGAATAAAACAGATGACTTAGCATCTTTACCAAGTGAGATATAATTGTCTCAAATCAGGACTGAAACATTAACACTCACTAATTAATTTCAATAGTCTTTTGTATAGGAAGATCTACAAAAGTGACCCAGCATCATAACTTGAAGACTTCCCAGTACAGAACCTTAGATGACGGCCAAAGCTTTTTATTAATTATTCTATTCTATTGGACACCGTATTTGTCAAGAATGCCCTTCTTGACATCTTAGAACTGAGTAATTTGGTAATACCTAATTGTAGACTGCATCAAATGAGTAAATAAGGAAGAATAATATGATCTAGGCCCTGGGATATCATGTGACTATGAGAGGTGAAGGATTATATAGAAGGTGGTAATAAAAAAACCTAAATATGTTTTGATGGATTATTATGATTGCTTTTTGTTGTCATACACTGATCTCATCTAATTAAAAACAGACAAAGTTATAAGTAGGGTCTTGTGTAAATCATGAACACACCCAAACTATGATTGTTTAAAAAGGAAAACATCAATAGAAATTTATTAATATTATCTGTAAAATTCATTCCATCCTTGAAAGTGATTAAATTTACTTGTTAAATTCATTCCACAAACTCTGCAAAATTCAGTACTTTGTCATTCAGAATATCATGAATTTTCTAAAATAATAAAAATTACGATTTACACAGGGCCCTCTTTATAAGTTCTTACTGCTGAAAATGAAAGAATCAGTGAACACATCCAATTTAAAACAACACATGAGGTTCTTGGGACAGTTGTTTCACAGAGCAGAAGCAGCAACAAAATAACTTACCATATGTTCCCTGGGGCAAAATAATATGTTATCCAATGTTGTGAAGTACAACATAAATTAACAATATTATATAACGTATTTAATACATTAATTCTGAATTATTTTAACTCCTACACTACTAGGAGCTGAAGATAAAATATCTTCGGAAAGTCTCAAAATGTACATTAAATGTTTCATCACATATTTAAACTCATTCCCTCAAATGGATAGTACCCATTGAAACAACATGCTTAGTTCAGGGTGCATTTTGGCTTGGAAAGGAAGAAAACTTTCACCTGGACACTCCTAACTGGTTGGTCATTAGAACAAATCTTGATTTCCTGTAATCTCAAATTAACCATTCTATTCTAGATCAGCACTATTCAAATCTTTTCATTCTGTAAACGACTTTGTAATATTTTCTTAGAGACCTACCTTCCCATTTAACAATTTAATACCATTTGATTCTCAGTGTTTGATTTTGAGGACTCCCCAGTACCATAATCCAAAAATCAGTGCCCCTAGACAAGCCAAACTCTTTTTTATTGCATCCCTCTTCAGAAATTCATGACCTTTATATGCCTTCCTTTCCCCTCCTCTCCAGCTTGGTTTGCCCCTCGCTTTTACACTCCCAGCCAGCTTCCCCTGTTTATAGCTCCAGGAAGTCCTTCTGCCCTCATGGCCAGGCCACGATCCCTACCAGGCTGCACCTGCTGACTCCACTCACAGGCACCAGTCACTTCCTCCACACTGCTGCTACTGCCCAGTCCCAGTTGCCATCAATCCACTGGCTGGGACACATGCAGTTCAGGATTTCGGGGGCCAGGGCAGCAGAGCCCAGTAATCAATACAGGGGCAGGCTTGTCCTCAAACTCCTTCCCATCCTAGGCCAGTACCAGGCATTACGGAGGCAGGCTAGTCCTCCAACCCTTCTGCCTGGGATCTTCCCTTGTATGGCAGCTTCCATCACCATTCCTGTCTGTGGAAAGGCATTGCCTCCACTGGCTCCAGATCCTCAGAAAATAGCAAGGATGCAGGAGAGTTCTACATGTCAGGTTCTGACGCCCCTCATAAAATCATGGCAATCCTCTCTTAGTCTGAAAACACATGCACACACAAAAGTAACTGGAAGATTTCTCAAAGGTATGGTAAAAACCAAATGGAATTTATGTGCAAAGGATCCCCGTTGAAACTGTCCAAATGGCTATAATTGCAGCTAAAAATGAGTCAGTAATACCATATCTTGGCTGGCAAAACTGGTTTTAATATAATTACATCAGAGGTGAAAAGTTACTTGATAACCATTTGTTATACACCTGATTTTGCTTTTTTGAAAGATTCTTTCAAGGAACATTTACATTTCTATTTATTTTAGCACCAACCATCATGCATACTAACTCCCATAGTTGCACCACCTCATAGAAAATGTAGGCAGAAGCAGAAATTGTCACCCTAGTGTTTTCAAGTATGAATGACAGAAACTCAAGTCCCTTCTGGGTGGCCAGGATTATCATCACTGTCATCCTAGTTTTAATTAAAGTGCTACCATTAAGGTAATTTTCATAATTTAAAAACAGTGTCTGCAAGAATGCTTTGCAATCTTACGTTTCTTGTTTATCAAAATTCACTCTGAGCCCACCCTAAACTAGATGACTACTGCTAGGTTACTGGTTTACTGACACTGGGTATTTTTATTTATTTAAAACAAACTAATCGGTTGTCAGAGTTCATGACATGCTTTGTTTAAAGAAAAAGATAATATAGGTCATAATACGGCTCCACTTGCCCAAATGTCCTCTTACCTATCTCAGTTCATGATGATATAACACTATACCCACAAAAGAAATACCCCAGCTGGAAAACATTTTCTTTTGCACTCTATAGTAAAAGGCTATCTTTGACCTGCAAAAACTGCCAAACATGAAATTGTAAAAGTAAATTACCGTTTCTTGCCAATATGTCATCGTAAACTGGACATACACCATAGTACAGAGGAGGATCTCTAGACGCCATCTGAGCATTTATTTGTGAATCAACATCTACTGCTCCACAGACTGATTCAGAACAAGTTTTATGAGTTACAGCTTCCTCTTCTGGGGGGTTCAGGCCCATATTGTACCCAAAGTCTCCCTCTTCAGAGAAGTTGGCATGACTGTTGTAGTTCACCGTAGCAGATTTCAGAGCTCTTTGTATTTCTGATTGGCTACTACCAAATGTACTGTTTTCAGATGATTTCTCTGAAACAGTGGATGCATTAATCTCCAACCCTCCCTGCTGTTCCAACAAAGACTGAGCCAATTTTTTTTCAAAAATAAACCTGGTGGTTGAGGTAATGGGTCCACACTTCAGTCCTGCTTTCATAATTTCTTCTCTAAGATCATCGGAGGTTAGCTGCTTCAGTCGAGACAATATAGTATCCATTGTTATTTCATCTGGAAAAAACACCATGTGACAGAAACTATAGTTACAAACACACTGCTTTCTTCCAACTATTGAAACAGCTAATTAAATGCAGGATAAAGGGCAACATAATTAAAATAAGTTAACTGAACTATGTAGGTTGCATGAAGACAATATAATATTTTCCCAGTCAACATACTGAAAAAGATATTTTTAAGAAGCTAAAAATCTTTTCCCCTTTTTCTCAGGGCAAACAGCTGGAAATATACCTGGTCACCTTGCCCAACTTCCAACTCCACTAAAGAGACTTCATTTTGCCTCTCACCCATGCTCCTCAAAGTTATGGGGTAGCACAAGAATTCTCTAGCCACAGGCACAGCCTCCACTGTGATATGCTGTCTGTTATCTCTGAATCTTACACCCATGCTTACAGCTTCTGCACTCAGTCAGGAAGCGGAGGCTGCAAGCAAATATGATCTCGATGTATGTAAATTATATTTCTTGTCATAAAAGCCATACATGAGATTTTATTATGGAGACTGAACTAAATGGGACACCAATGTTTTAAAAATCACCCCACAGCATACTACATGATACTCTAAAAGCTACAGTTTTTCCTTCTATAGTCTCTAAGAATCTGTTCCTAAGGGAAAACTAAGATTCAGCTGCACTGGGAGGAAATTGACACTATGATAAACAGATCCTACTAGTTTTGGCCATATTTATAAATTATATTTAATATCAATATAAGCCAGCTCCCTACTATACAAAAGATAGGAATAAAAGTTAAGATTTGAAAGGCTGTATTTGCATGCTATGGTATTAGGACACAAATTCCCCCCACCCTGCCCATTTTTGCAGTTTTTCCTACTCTTGTAGGCTGCTTCGAACACTATTTTAAAGTAACAAATAATTCTTCAATTCCATTTTTCTCCCACCCAGTTTGTCTAACTCAACCAGTTTGTTTTCAACAATAGCTAAGTGAAATTAATCTTAGCAAGACTTTCCATTTTGTTAAGCAACCTGTATTTCCCAGACATGCAGCATTTTACGTATTTTTATCTTAATCCTTTGTAATCAAATTTTCCAGGCCAAAGGATCAATAACAGTCAGAAATCACTCCCCAAAACAACACTAACTAGCAAACTGATGTGACAGTTTGGGGAATGATTGTCAGTGTATTTTTGCCTTTTTGTTTTATGAACTGCCTTTATGACCATAACCTTCAGTATAGATCAGAACCTCCATACTGTAACAGGTACAAGCGATGTATGGAAAACTGATAGTGTTATTACATAATCATTGAATAGTTCTACTCTGGTAAAACAATTGGGTGGGAATGTTCAGCATTTTGAATTCTTTTAGATTAAATATTTTGTGTGTGAATGTTGGAAGTGCTTATGGTTAAGTCTCATAGTCCTGGGTAAGAGCTACAAAACCAATACAAATTGAAAAATTCCAGTGGAGTAGCCGTCTTAGTCTGGACTCAGCAAAAACAAGAGTTCTGTAGCACCTTAAACCAGGGGTCAGCAACCCCCAGCACGTGTGCCAGAGCTGGCACGTGGCGCTGCTCAGGCTCCCCCACTGGCCTTGCAAACCACACGGCCAGCAGCTGTGGCACGCAGCTGAGGGCCCCCGCTGGACAGCAGGAGGGAAGGGGAGTGGGTCCCATTGCCCCAGCCCACCAGAGGCGCACCGCTGCCGGCAGGGCAGAGCCAGCCCTGGCCATGGCTGGCAAGAGGGCGGGTTGGCCCACCCAGAGCCGCCGCTGCCAGCAGGTGGCCTCTGGTTCCTGGCCCCGGCTCCCCGACCCGCCCTCTTGCCACAGCAATGTTGATTAGAAAGTGAGACAGAGAGAAGGGACAATTACTTTTTGTAATGAGCTAAACCTTCCAACTACTTATTTAATGAGTTAGCCCTTCTAGACCTGTCCCTACACAAAAGAATAAATGGACACAAATCTGACATCAAGAATAGTGACACTGATAAACCAGTAGGAGAGCACTTCATTCTCCCTGCAGCAGCAGACTTGACAGTTGTCACAGTTCAACAAAAACACAAAATAAAACCCAGACTTCAGTGTGAAACTGCAGAGCTGGAACTCGTGCAAAACTGACACTATCAGACTAAGTCTGAATAGGGACTTGAAATGGCTAGCTCATTACAAAAACTAGTTGTCCCTCTTTTATTATGCTAAATACTGCAGTATTCTAGAGCTGATAGTTACAACTTTCAAGATATATAGCTTTGTTTCAGGACTAATGAAGACTTAGGCACCCAGAATACCCCTATTCACAGGATATAGATTGCTTCTTACAAAGCAGTCCACTAAAATACCTTACAATTTTAGAACAAAGGAACAAATAGTATGTATTTCATTGCAAAGAGTGAATCTGAAACACGTGTTTTAATAGAATAAAAATGTTTTTGTGAAATACTTTTTAATGATTCGAAGAGTCTACACTTATGTAACTTCCAATCAAGAATCTCCGTTTCTGCTGCTTTACAAACTAACACATGTAGCCATAACACTGTGAGGTAGGGGAGTTCTATTCCTATTTGAGAGGGTGAAACTAAGTCTCAGCATGCTCAGATTTGTTGATTCTTGAGTTCTGGTGGGTCATCAGTTGAGGTAGTGAACTTGGCACTTGGCAGTATATTGCGACCCTACAGGACACCCCAACCCACCCCAGGCCAAATCCAACCATCTCCCCAGCTCTCTGTGACACACTTACCGTAATGTGTCCCGACATAGTGGTTGAGAACCACTGAAATAGAGAATACATTTCCTTTCCCCCTTAATTCCTATCAGCATTATATTACTTCAATGTGATGATGTGACATGGTAAATTGGGCAGGCACAGTAATTTATATTAGTTTCAAGGTCTTATTCCTAGCATGAAAAGAGCTTTTGACAAATGGATTACTGTAGAAAAATAGTAGGAAACTGGAAAAGAAACACTGTAGCCATTCTAGTATTAAAGATTTTTAATTTCAAAGCTTTTTTTTGTGACAATTGTTACTTCCTTGAGCTACTAAATTCATCTAGGTCTAAAGACTAGACCATAATCTATGGACACAGAGTCTATATGGTCTATGACATGGACCATAGTCTATGACTATGTCATAGTCTATCTAGGTCTCCATAATAAATTTGTTTCTGTAGAAATGCAATCACAAAGGCAGCCTAAATAATATGGCTGTCATATGTTAAAGCAGCACAAATTAAAGGTTTGATAATTTGTATAAACTGACCGGTAAAAATAAGTTTTGCTTTTCATTTGGTAGTATATGTACCCAGTGGGACTTTCAAGGCTAAAAGTTTTTTTACTGAATACAAACAGTTTATAAACTGTCTATTTTTAAAGCTTTTTTGTGAGTTACTCTAACTTAAGTGATGCTGAAGTTTCATTTGGTATAACCACCTTTGTCACATGTAATTACCCTTTCGGTTATATAAGCTGGCAGTTACATTGTCATCATTATCATGACAACACTGATCCAAGATGAACCACAAAAATGTTTCCCAAATGAAAAAATGTATTAATTTAAGGATTTTAGTCCCAAGAAATAGTACCTTTAATCTCTGACAATTTAGCGCAGTTCAGTAACAGTACAGAAAAAAATCTATCCTTAACATATTTGCTTTTAAATTGCATTTTACAAAAATGTTTTCAGCTTTAAATATGAAATGTTGTGAAGTATACATAACTTCAGTAGTTCTCTTTTTTCTAGCTTAATACACAAGGTCCTGCCAATTATTTCAAGCAGGTTTCACACTGAGGCTTCGCACTCTAAGTAAGTGTTAACAGCTGTATGAAATAGGGACTTCTCCCCATCCAAGACATTAATAACTGAAAATCTCTAAGGAAGGCTTTCCTCTTTCTTTCTTACAACAGCATGAAAACAGAAGAACATATGATTTAGCCAAAATTGGATAAATCTGACACGAGCAAGCCATGGGCTAAAGTATTATCCCATTATCAAAGACAATAAAACTATCTGATAAGGCACCTCAACTCCTCACTTTACTGCCATTTCCCTAGCTCATCAGCTCCCAAACTATGAGCCATGCCTCCAAATGGGGTCACAGCAATTCCTAGTACTGGCATCCTTCATGATGTCTGGGGTCCCAGAAGGAAATAATATATTAAAATGGAGTCATAATGACAAAAAGGTTGGGAAACCCTGCCCTAGCTGCTACACACACTCGAATAACATTTATAACTTATTACAAAAAAACAAAAGAACTTGCAGGTCTTCCATACGAAAGCAATTTTTAAGAGGTTTTCTTAAGTCTGAAGAACAATGTGACGAACATTTCAATGAGATCATGTAACTTCATTCCTCCCTTCTTACAACCTGCACAACCCTAAAACTCAGATGAAGTAGCTGACGTGTGCACGGCTGGGGAAACTGCAGGAATAAATGACTGTTGGCTATTTCTAGAATACCTATGACAATGGCATCTAAGAGACTTTGCCCCAATGCTTATGATGAAGACATACTGGGAGATGCATCTGGGATAAGAGACCTGAGAGAAAGAAGGGCTGACGGTTACCAGGGTGAGATGCGAGCGAGACGAGCTATTGTGAAAAAAGGAGGCAAGGACACCCTGGGAGAGACAGGGAGGAGGGGGATTCCCCGGCCGCAGGTAGTCTGGGAGAAGCAGACAGAGGCGTGAGAAGGGGGTTGGAACAGGCCAAGACAAAGATGGGCGTAGCCCGCGCAGACTCCGCAGGGAGAGAAACAGCTGCGCGCAAGGCGGCTCTGAGCAGCCAGGCTCAGGCGCTGCCGGGGGACGCAGCGGGCAGGCCCCACTAGGGCTCCGCGGCAGGGGCAGGCTGCCCGGGGAAGAAAGGGCCCCGGATCTGCACGGGCCGTGGGGCGGCCGGTTACTTAGGCCCGGACCGTCCCCGGCGTCTCTCACCTGGGCGGCTCCCGCTGCAGCGCCGGCTCCCCCCGGAGAGCGGCCCTCCCGGCCCCAGCGCCTTGCGGCCGCCCGGCCTCCTGTCCAGCGAGCGCAGCAGCCAGCCTACGACGCCAATCACCGCGCAGGCGGCTAAGAGCTCCCAGCCCGGCCAGCGGCCCCAGCCGCCCTCCCACAGGGAACCCCAGCCCGACCCGGCCCCTGCCCAGCGCTCCATCGCCGTCCAGCAAGAGCAGGCCCGGCCCGGCCACTCCCCTCACCCACACCCTTAGGGACAGAGTGTACCTCAGGCAGCCTCCCGGCTTCCGTCTCCTCCTCCCCCCGACACTCCCCCCTCGCCAGCACGCGCCGCTCCCGCCCTTCCCGCGCGCGTCGCGCGCCACCCAAGGGGCCTTCTAAGGACCCCACACTGCTGCCCAGCCGCGCGCGAGACTGGGTCCGTCTCCGCCAGTGCCTGACAGGAAAACAGCGCTTCCCCCCCCTCGCACAGCTGCCGCCTAAGAAAACAGGCCCCGCCCTCCCACGCCTGCTGGCTCAGGGGTTGATGGGGGAAGCGGAAAAGCAGCGCCCCCCAAGCAGCTCTTGCTGCTACTGCCTGACGGGGATTCAAAAACTGCGTGGGCGGCCCTTGGGGCCCCGACCCCGCCCAGCCCCGCTGCCTGATGGGAAAAAGCCATTCGCTGCTGCAGCCAATCGCTCCGCAGCTGCCGCGGTGTCTGACGGGGAAAAGGTGGTTGAGGCGAGCTGACAGCGCAGGGGCCTCGCTCGGGCAGCCCGCGGGGCATGCTGGGTCCTGACTTGGCGTTCTCGACTCCTCCAGCAGGGGGCGGGTGGGTGTCGAGGGCCCAGTAGTTGCTGCTGCGGGGAAGCTGGGTTATGCGTTTGGCCTTCACGCCATCCCTTGGCAGTGAGTTCCACAGGTTGGCTGTGTGAAGGATGTCCCTTTAAAAAAAAAACCAAAAAAACCCAGACCTGCTGCTTATTAATAGCATTGGGCGACCCCTGGGTCTTGTCTTATGTGACAGGTCAAATACTTTTTTATTCATTTTCTCCACCTTACTCGTGATTTATGACCGCGCTCATATTCCTCCGTGGTCATCTCATTCCTAAGCTGGACAGTCCCAGCGTTTGCAGCCTCCGTGGCAGCTGTTCCTGTTCCCGAGTCATTTGTGTTGCCCTTTCCTATAAAAAGTACAATTCTGATCTCTTTTTGACCTGGAATGTTTAGAACTGCACGTGGTATTCAAGGTGTGGGAGTACTGTGGATTTAGACTGGACTCACCCCTTCCCTTGCTGGAAATCTGTCCCGTTGCCTCTCTGCAACCCCATCTTGCTCAAGCATCTCAGCCTTAAAACATGGTTGAATTGCAGGAAGTGAAATGGGGGTTTTTCCTGAAAAATGTGAATTGATGTGGACAAGTTTCCCAGACGGTGTGTCAGTAACATGGCTGTATTACACTTCATTATTGTTTGACCCCTGGTACTCACTATTTTAAGAACTTTTTGTTAAAATCTTTGGAAAGATTTTTTCAATTTTTTATTTTCATTCTGAAGATTAGTCACTCATTCTGTTAACAAACTTTGGTCCCTCTGGAAATGGTGTAGCTGAGTCCTTGTTTGTTCCACTAAGGATAGCATGAGTCACTGCCACATTAACAGCTAGATCCCACAGAACTTGGGAATTAATACCACCAAAAGATTATGCAGCTGTAAACAATTCATTTTTTAAATAGTCAAAAGAAACAGCACTAATCTGGATTCAGCCATTTATAAACCCGAGTAGATGTGTGCAGAAGCCCTGTATTTTAGCAAATTAATTACTACAAAAGACTGTTCCTTTCTTCAGCTATTAAATGTACTGTATATTCAGGTTGATCCCCAGTGCTTTTATAGCAATAGGTGTTAATAAGAACCAGATAGGGAGGAAGGAGGTATAGTTTCAGAAAACACTGCCACATCTGTGTCCCTGGTGTCTAGGTCCCTTTCAAGTAGTTTTAGAAGCCCTACTCTAATTCAATGGTTGTTTTAGTGCCAATAATGTAATTGAGCTTGATAAAACAGAAAATCTGTGCCCCAAAAAGCTTATTCTCTCAACCACAGGCACAGGATGGGACAGTATGAAATCCAGCATAGCAGCTAACATACGTCTTGTTTTATTAAGTATCACAAAAGCAGCATCAAGGCTATAGGAAAAACTTGAAAAAAGAAGAGATTGGAGCTGGCTGTGGGCAATGTATAGGTCCTGGTGGACTCCTGGGAATACGAGGTTGCTATGTCTCAGAGTTTACTGGACCTGCTAGTGTTGGGATCCACTCTGCAAGTAAAGGGGTACCAGAAAGATCGATAAGCTTCCCTGGAGTTTCATGGTCTCCTGCCCAACTGGGTGGTGGCTAGCTCTGATTGAGGTTATTGTTCTATAATTGTTTTTAGCTTGCTCTTCTAGGATGGAAAGTAAATGTGTTTTCACAGCTATGCTTTTGCTAAAACTACCATTTCAAAAGTCACCAAATTAAGCAGACAGCAGTTCTGTTCAAACCAATCATTGAACCACTGTTTTTCTGCTGCAGGCAAGGCTACATTTTAACCCCCTTCATGACATTGCTATGTAGTATGGCTTCACACATGCATAAATGTGAAGCACAGACAGCTTATACCAGATGCCTCTCTGAGGTATCAGAACATCATTGGGAGAGTCATAAGAAAGTAAGCTAAGGGGGAAAGAATAGGCAAGGGGGGAAAAGGTATGGAGACAGAGGAATTAAACAAGTTTAGAATCCCTTTCCTACCAGCTAATTTTAACATAGGTCAAATTACAGATTTTAGGACTTGTTGGCAGGCAAATGTAGAAAATAAGTTTCAGTTTCCTAGGGCAACATTTCTTAAAAGTTGGGTTTGGTTTGTTTGTTTTTTTACTATCAATTTTTTGAACTGAAAATTAGTTGTCTAAACTACACGCACTATTTGGTCCTGTCTGCAGTACTGAAGTGATGTGCAAAGAAAACAATTCTTGTAGAAAAGTAGGGGGTTTTTAAATGTATGGTTTTGTCTGTAATGTGGACAGATCATGAATCAAAGTGTTCTTCGACTGCCATTCAAGACTATTTTAGTAAATATAACTGCTGTCCACTGTGAATGACACGAAAAAAAAAGTATTGTAGGATGGTTTCAAGACACCGTTAACTACTCCATACATATCCTATCATAATGTACAGCATATCTACCCTGAGAGCTTGGACTGGACAGGCATAATAGTACAATAAAGCAGCCATTGTATACAAGTACAAATGAAAGGCCTTGAAGTAAAGGCTGACAACATCTATTTAACAAAGGGGTTCTCAAACTGGAGGTCATGAGGTTATTATAAGAGGGTTGTGAGCTGTCAGCCCCCATAATGCTGGTAAGGGTGACATTGGAGGGGGGTGGTCAGCACAGCCGGAAATATTTTCAGAGGGAGTCCCAGCAAAAAATAAGTTTGAGAATCCCTGCTTTATCTTATACTGTTTAATGCTGAAAAGATGATACAGTCATTTTCATTAGTTTCTCTTCATTTAAAATGTATGTATTTAAATTAACATCAAGATGACATTTCCCCTGTTCAGTTTTGTACATTTGATTTCAAATGTCAGCAAAATAAGACCAAGATAGATGCACCCTACTTCTCTTTCGCCTTTCCAGACACGTTCAATGCAAACTCTCAGTAAATTAAATGTAATGGAAACACAAATACAATCAATAGTTAAAATACTTTAAGATTCAATGTAAAGTAATATACAATAGAAGTATTTCTTTAAAATAAACAGATCTTTTAAAAAAGTTTCTGTACAGCATCTTTAGAATGTTATATACAAAAAAGTTTACTGCAAAAAAACCAAAACAAAAAAACCCCACCAACCCAAGGAAAAGAGATCCTATTTTACTTTCGAAGTAAAAACATGAAATCCTTTACCAAAAATAGTTTATTGCACAAAACTTTTAAGGAATTCCTATGCACATCTTAATTTTTTTTTAATTAACATGCTTTGTAAGGTCATAATCATTAATTGTACATACTATAATTCTTCCCTCCCTTGGGTTATCCACTCAGAAACTTTGTGAAATGACAATGTTGTTATAGATGCAATCATTATAGACAGATTGAAAATCACATATAAAACACAAAAGCATTTCTTTTACAGTATTTGGAACATGTTTCCTTCTCCAAGAAATCTGTGCATCGGTAAGAAGGATGAAGCAGCTTCTAAGTGAGAAGGGTCACCATGTCTAGAATGATGCACGCTTTATTAACTCCCATCTGGCTAGCATTAATAGTTATTCCGGGCTGTTTATGGTTTCATAATGAAACACTGCACCCATAAAAAAGGCTTCTGAGACATTGTAGGTATGACATGCAAGAATTCACATCTCACTGCCAAAATTAAGTTAACATAGATCACCAGTTTGGGTATCTATTAAACTAATAGCGAATTTGCCATCTTTGAATCAAATTTATATTGACCAGATTAATTTGCCATTAATGCACCCTGTGGGTATCCTAACTGCTGTTACACACCTGCAATACTGAATTTCAGGTATACAAGGAGGAATATTTAATACATGAATGTATATGCCCTAAATATAATTAACATTCTGGGCAGTATCCTACTCCTTACACACATGGAACTCACAGATTTCAAAAGGGGTATTTTGCCTGAGTGAAGAGTATGGGATCAGACTCTGTTCACAAGAAGAGGAAGGACTGAGTTGACCACGTAATGTGGTACACAAATTTTTCCAAGTAACCTGGAAGACAGTGGAATTAAACTTCATGCAAAGTACAACACCAGAGACTCAGTAACTATAGAAGCTTCCTTCCAACATAGGTTTAAAACAGACAACTGTGCAAATTTCTTTAAGAACAACAAAACAATACACTTGAAAAAGAATGCAGCAGTCTTTAACATCTTATCACTTAGTAAATATTTTCACAACAAAGCAACATTTATTTCTCTTTCATAAATAATACTTGGCTGGGGAAGTAGCAACTACTAGACGTGAGGAAACATACATAGAAATTACATTCCAGTGCAGTGCAAAACCAGTCAAAATAGATCCCTTTGAGATTATTCCTTCCATTTCTAAAAGCACACCAATGTTCATGAGGCACCAATTTTCTTCTTTAATGGGTCACTGCTCTTATCTCTGCAGGCACGACCGTTTTTTATTCTGACTCCTAGTTTTACTGGCCTGGGAAATAAGAGCTCTAGGTCTGCTGTGCAGACATCACGCTGAGCCTCAGAGTGGAAGGGAGAACCTTTTAAAAAACACAATCCTGACCACCTCTCTGAACAACTAAGGAATAAATCTGATGGGCTCTAAAAAGTTGTAGATATACTCCTGTGATGTGCTGAGCATCTCCTGAGACATGCTGACTTCCCTTAACTCATGCTGACTTCACCAGGAGTAAGATGCGCTGAGCATTTTACAGGGTTTAGGCCTCTCAGTTGGCATCCATCGCTTTTTTGGTCAAAAGGATGGGTTTTGTTTTTATTTTCTAAAGGGTGATGAATATAAAAGGAACAAGAAATATGATATCTTAAGGGTCTAAAAAAGTTAACTGGGTACCCTCAGAGATAGGTGGGTGTAATAAAAGAGAAATCAATTTTCACATTACTAATGGATCTCTTTTAAGGGGAAATCTATATGCTTAAGGCTACTTTGATGTATTAATATACACTCTGTTGTCTTAAAAAGCTCATGAGAAAGATGAAGCACTGCCCTGAAAAAGGCATTATGATAACTAGTACAACATAAAAAGAGACAGGCATTCTGAAAATCTATTAATGTTCCCTATGATACCGGTTTCTCTGATCTCAGATAAATGCTTGGGCAGTACTAAAGTTGCCAAACTTACAAATTAAAACATAATGGATTCTTATTTGTAACACAGAACAGTAACATTAACCCTGGACAAATGGTATTTTACTTGAAAACCCGAACATTTGATACATTTTTTTGCACTGAATATATTAGCCATTATGTAGTTTTAAGTCAATCTATTAACAATACAATTTTTTTCCCTCTTAGAGCATACTATACAGGCAGCTTAAAGGACATGAACAGCAGCAAAATTACTTAGTACCGTTTACTCTGTAAAATAAAACTTAAGTATATAAACATTAGTACCCTGGACTAATCAGTAAAGCTTTCGGCTTCTTTAAACAGTTCAGTAATCCTACATGATTGGCAGCTAATGCCATATTAAACCATTCCTCCCCTCGCAAATCCTTGACTTTTAACTTTAATAGCTCTCCTTCATATATTTTATTTTATTTTTGCAAAAAGTAAGATATAATCCAGTACTGGAGTTTCACAATCTGTCAGTTTAGACACTGTTGTGGTACAAACTGTTCTACAGGATTAAAGCCTGAATAAAACAGGTGTAAGAACTTAATTTTTAGATAAAGGCAGATTTGTTTGTTTAAGGCAGGGCTTTTTTTGAGTCATTACACACCAATACAGTGTACCCGCACCTATTTTTTCCTGGCTGGCCCTGCTGCTCAGCTGGGGCCGGGGTCAGCAGGGAAGGGAAAGGAGCAGATCTCTTTTCCTCTGCTGACTCTGGCCCCCAGCTGGGCAGCGGGGCCAGCAGGGGCCAGAAGCGGTGGCTGCGAGCCAGAATCCAGCCCGCCAGGGGCTGGAATCCAGCCTGCAGAAGCCTAGGAGCTGTGGCGAGGCTGCAGCTTTTTCAAATCTCCCGCCGAGCCTGTGCGTCAGAGGGAGGGTCGGGGAACCGTGGGCGAGTGGGTGGGGGGCCAAGAGGAGCGGGGGGAAGGGGCTGAGAGGAATGAGGAAGCACAGGTTTAAGATATTGCAAAAAAGCAGCCCTCTCAGTGATAACTGCCTCCCTAGAAAAAAATGGATTCTGGCCACCTGCAGAACAGAGATAAGGATGATAATGTATCTCAGTACATGCAAATAACCAAGTACCAAACAATCCTTATCAGAAGAGATCCTCGTCAGTTTTTTAATTAATTTAATCTACTTGTTCTAACTGATCAAAACATCCAAAGTACAGAGCATGTAACTGTCCCTATTTTCTATATCTTTCAACGAACACAAAATACACATGTATGTATGGAAGGGTCCATTGATTTAGGTGATAGTTTGTCATGTGGGTAAAGTGTGAGTCAGCGTGTAGAGAAGGCAAAACAAAGCCTGTGTTGCTTTTAGTGGCAGGAGGAGGAAGGGATGGCCCATCCCTGCATTGTCAACAGGACAGGGAAGTGATCAAAGGAGAAATTAACGTAAGGCAGCTGCTTCAGTCATCTTGCATTAGATTAAGCAGGGTGCCTCTGCAAGGAAGGCGTCAGTAGTGCCAATGCTCCCATTCATAAACCATGTTCATCTACTGGGAGCAGGATGAGAAGAGGAAATGAGAAAGTTAAAGCTTAGGAAAATAAAAATAATTTTATAGGCATTATAATTTTATCTTTAAAAAGATACAAATAAAATAGTTACATGTCTAAAAGCTCTGTTTGGGGCTAGTTTCCCTAAGGCCTATGTACAGAGTTTTCCAAAAGCAAACAATGTCAATATTAAAACGTTGACAGTAACAAAAACCCCATGTCAGTCTTAACTTACTGCATAACCACATTAGAACAGATACTTCAGGTCAGATAATTCTTATTTATATGCATACCCTGTACTAGGGAATGTCTACATCAGAAATGAACTAAAAAGGTGCACAAAAAAACCCCAAAACAAACTCCCACACATTTGTGCAGTGAAACAAAGCTCCCTACTGGCCTGAGAATGCAAGAAGGAAATCAGGCACTCCGAAAAACATCCCGGGTGAACACTGCTAACGAAAGTTACTGATCTGCACTGACTATCTTTTATAGTTGATTTAATATACGTAAATGGTGTTTGTCATAAGTAGAGACAGACTTGAACCAAAATCTGAAATCCAGATACCTGCAGCCTGAATTCAACAGGATGGAGGTTTAGGGTTCAGATCCCCCAAGCCTGACCCAGCATCTATGGTTGGAACTGGGAAGAGAGAGAGAGAGACTTATTTTCCAGAGACAATTTGAATGCAGCTCAAGAGGATGGAAAATATGAGAATCTGATGTTACAAGATTACAGTGTGCTCTTAACCAAATTAAACAGATCTAGATCTAGAACCAACACTGTCTTCTTGGCCTATCTCTAGTAATAATTTAGATTTTTTAATCTTCCCTCTGAATTTCTGCCTAGACTCACAAGTGAGCCAAATGTATCATCTGTCCCCAACATGGATTTCATTACTTCAGTGAAGTATGGGGTAATTTCATATGAAACTTTAATACAGCATGATCCGCAATGAGTGTTTTGCTGATTTTGTGAAACCATTCATTGCTCTTTGTTAAAGGCAAAAGCTCCACTGGGGAAAAAAAGAAAAATAAATAATGATAAAGATTCGGGTACACATTTAAAGCAGTTGTGATGAAATACAACAGCTGAGGTGCTCATTGTTTCAATGCTTCTTTGTCACCAGCATTGTGATTCTGTTCATTTATGTCCTCAGCAGGAATTTCCTGCTCACCTGATGCTATTGCTGGACAGGTAGAAGTAAGGTCCATTAATTGCCCTTCCATCTGAGTCCATGAAGACATAGATTCATGTACTGTTATTGTGTGTTCCTCCATCTGACGCTGGAGGCTGTCCATTTCTTGCCTTTTGAAAGCAGTGGGGGGAAAGCAGAAATATCAATTGAAAGTTAATCACGAAAACTTTGACGAATGCATTGATCTAGTCCTACAGAAAAATGGAAACGCAATGCACTTATACATGGGAGAAATGAGGGCTGGTCTAGACTGAAAACTTACACTAGCGTAGCTATGTCTCTCTGTGGTGTGAAAAATTCACATCCCTAAGAAATGCCAACCTCACCTCTGGTGCTGACAATGCTAGGTCAACAGAAGAATGTTTCCATCAACCTAGCCACTGCCTTTCAGGGAGGTGGATTAACAATAGTAATGGAAGAACCTCACCCGTCAGTGTAGTGAGCAGCTACGCTAAAGCATTACACCAGTGCAGCTGCAATGTTTTAAGTGTAGACACAGCGTAAGTCTCCAAGAAACTCAGGAATCTTGATCCCTGGTCTGGGAGTGACATGGAGAGATTACGTTTAGTCCAAAAAGGGAGGTCAATATTGTAGTGTGTTCTTTTCCATGCATTCCCCTTGTCAGGCATAAAGTAGAACTGTAGCCTCAGTGGAAGGATTTAACCCTTCTAAGCAGCTGGGCGATAGCATCCTGGATGTACATTATTGTAATGTACTAATATCCTGAAGAGCAAATAATCCTATAAAATGGAAGAAGAGGCAGAAAGCAATACAGAATAAGGAACAGACAAAACATGATCACACTCAATCTGGCATCCTAGAGTCTGCTTTGGATAGGGAGGGAATGTCGCTCTCTAAGCAATACAGCTCACTTGGAGGTTTGTAGGGTGAGATATAAAAACTGGAAACGTTCAATGAATATTCTATAACAGACAGGAATCCAGGCACCACATCAATGAGAAAACAAACAAGAATCATTTTCCTGATGCAGACTAGTAGCAACTTCAAAATATTTTAAAGATGAAATAATGCGGTTTTAAAAAACAGGTCTTACTTTAGTTGCCGCAGACAGCTGTTCAGGTTTTTTAAAGGCTCCTTACTCACAGCTGCTGTTGGTTTCAATAGCTCTTCTAGCAAAGCAGCAGGGACTGGACAGTCAGGAATCTTCACTGGAGTCACAGGATTTGAAGAATTAGTCTCTCCCTTCAATTCCTTCCTCTATATAAAGGAAAAATAAAATATCCAAACAGAATAAACCACTTTCCTCAACTTCACTCTTACCACAGAAGAACAATCTTAAATCCTTCTACATATGTGCATAATGGTCAGAGTTCAGAGGAGGTTACTAAAAGAGGGGGCCCTTCTATGTAACAGAATAAATCGGTTTAATTTGTCAGCCTCAATGGTAAGTAAACAAATATATTCAACACAGGTAGGTGTTCTACCTGTGTTCTTCAGTTCTATATACTGGATAAAAGGGATAGGATCTAGTCAAGATCTCATATTATTATAGGACCAATAAATAGGGAACTCAGACAATACAGGGCCCTGGTCCAGAGGTCAGAAAGCCGCAGATTGCAGACATTATGGTTGTACCAGGGTTTTCATTAAGTTCTGCTGCAAAAAACTATGATCCCATGTCACATTGCAGTTATTTTAAGAGAAGTCCTTTTCCCACGTATATACCTTCTGCATCTTGCCATGCTTCAGGTCAGTCTTCAGCTGCTGGTTCTGCTGCAGCAAAGTCTTCATGCTGCTCTTTAATTCAGTTACTTTAGCCTGAAGCATGAACTTTTCCTTTTGAGTCATTGACAGATCTTCCCTTACCATCTCCAACTCAGTCTTGATATTCTAAAGAATGAAAAATTAACTGTTAAAAAATTTAAAACTGTCTAAAGTGCAAAATTTCAGCTGATTAGACCAATTTATTCCAGGTGATACTTAGTCCTGCCTTGAATGTAGGGGACACAAGACCTACACTTCTATGGCAAGTAAAAGTCCCAAAGGGGGAGCCGTGTTAGTCTAGGTCAGCAAAGCAAACAAGGAGTCCTATGGCACTTTTTAAGATAAAAAAAATTATTTATCGCATGAGCTTTCGTGGGATAAAATCCCACTTCAAGATTTTCTCCCACAAAAGCTCATGCGATAAATAAATTTGTTAGTCTTTAAAAGTGCCACAAGACTCCCTGTTTGTATGGCTAGTAAGTACAGCGTTCATATTTCAGCTGCTAAAAACCATTAAACTGCAAGCTGAATGATTCTAGAGCTTTTAGATATTCTACTACTAGCTTTAGTATTTCAACTACCTGCTAAATTCTGAAGACAGATGCCAGTGAAGGATACACCACTAATGAGAGCCAGAAACATTTAATTCAATCATTACCTTTAAGAGACTATTACAGGACAACCTATTTGAACAGCATGTTCTTGCTCCTCCTTGCGGTGATAATACTCTGGATGCCAGACTCTATCCCCAAGTTATTTTTTGATAAATGGACCCGTGCGAGGTGTCTGAAGGGACACTGTCATGGGAAATTCAGGTTTTGTAAAAGTAAATTGTGACAAGAGCCAGCAGAAATGTTTCCATCATTTCAGGGCTACCGTGCCCATGCAGAAGAATGGGAAAGCGAAGCCAGTTAGAAACACGACTAGCCTAGTCTCATTGTCTAAGCGAGTTTCAATACAAAAAGCAAACAATAATGAATTGGAAACTGATAAAACTCAAAAAAAAAAAGTCTCTCCATTTTAACCATCTACAGGTTTATATGTAGCATTGATCCAGTACTCTGATTTTTAACTTTACAGCAGTGCTCTAAATGTTACCCTAAGTATCTCTCTCCTCCACCAGTGTAGATTTACTGGTCAATGCAAAACACCCGTTGGAATCTTACAGGCCAGATCACGTACCTGTAGTACCAGCTGTATTCCTTCCAACTCCTTCTGACTGCGTTGTTCAGTCATGTCCAACTGCTGCTTCAGCGTCTGGATTTCTCTCTCCTTCTGCTCTACCTCCCATTTGAGGTCTTCAACCTTCAGGAAAAAAAGTCCCTTAAATTTCACTACAGAAACAATCATAAAGTTGATGACTATTTTAATTGTTACTAATTTAAAACAAAATAATACAATAACTGAGAATGAGGTGCGACTTTAACCTTCTGTTTCATACTCCTGAATAACAGATATTTAATGTGGGGGTAAGGAATTATGAAGCTTTTACCTCTTGGTTTTCCACAGGCTGTTTGCTAAGTTGTTCATCCAGCTGTTTCTGTAGAAGCTGGAGTTGAGACCGGGCTTCTGCCAACTCTTGCTGGAACTGTGATGCTTCTTGAGAACGTTTCCCATCCTCAACCCTAGAATGTAAATGGCAGAAATACTCCAATCGCTATTGTCTCTATCTTTACGACATTATGATTAACAGATACGGCTAAGATGAGATATTTAACAGGAAGTGTCTTAGATTATTTCTATGAAACACAAAATAATTTATGTCTAATAAAATTAGCAGTACAGTCTGGTTAACTAGTTCTTTGACAGGCTTTGTCTATATGCTCCCCCCAGGATTTTAGCCACAAACCAGAATTTCTGCAACAGATACATTGATACATCACTATGTACTTCTTGACAAATGCCTTGATAGCTGGTAACATTTCACATGAAGGGAAAGCTGTCTTAGCAGTTCCCATACTGATCCAGTCTGGCATTAATATGTGTTACCTGCAGCTCTAAGGCTGTGAGATAACAGATTCTACACTGGAGGGAGAAATAAGATCTGATTCACCCACAGCTTTAGTTATACATCTACAATTTCAGCTGGGCTGTGATTTCTTACCAAAATAGTTATACTGATACAATTCTTAATGTGGTGGCAGTTATACCTGTATCAAAGTGCTTATGCAGGGTACAGCTTGTTTCCCGTGTCATAGAGAATAAGCTATACCATATGCTGTGGAAGAGACTGACTGGTTTAACTGGACTGCTACAGTTGAGCAGTACAACATGTGTTGAGACAAAGCCTTAAGAAAGTTATTTGAATTTTTTTTAAAAAAGCACTGGTCTGAAGAGCTCAAAATCCAGTTAGTGGCTTCACTGAGGTTTTCTAAATCACATTTCCACATCCTGCATTCGAAGGGGGTCCCAGTGAAGACACTGGGAACAGAATGGAATAACTAACATGGTCAGCAGCAGGCAGCCAGTCTAACTTCTCACATGACAAAACAAAGTAGCATATAGCATAAAAGCAGCTGAAGTTTCATTTGCTTATCGAGGTCTTCCTGCAAGTAAGGTCACAGGGATGCACAAAAGGAAAGTGCAACAGAGTCAAGATAGTGTGAAATGTCAACCTCAGGTAGTGTATGAAGCAGGGTTTATTTGTGCCAAAACGGCAAGAGGTGCAGGTGACAAGCTGAAGAAGGTGATGTGTCCAAGATGCACTAAATCAGTGGTTTTCAAACTTTGGGTCTGGACCCAGTACTGGGTCACAGACCCTCAGGTACTGGGTCACGGTTCCCCCTGCTGCTGCCCCCTGTACTCAAAGATGTAATTGTTGGGCCGCGGTGTAGCCTTTGACTATGCCTATGCTTTGTTTGCATGCATATATCTTGCATTATGCACATATCTTATTTCATACATGTATATCTTTCTTTATCAGTTTAAGAAATCCTGGTTTCATAGTAGTATGTTTAGTAGGTAAGTTAGCATAACTTTTATATTAGTGGCTGAAATGCAAGAGACCTTCAGGCCTCATTGTAAGAAATTACTAGATGAGTCTGTATGTAAGAGCTTTGCAATAGGATATGGTAGGAGTAGCTGTGACGTTAAAAATATCAGGGTGGGTCTTGTTTCAGATCCTAATATATATGTCAATAGGTGAATAACAGCTTTAGGCAGACTTTTGACATTTTGATAGAATACCACAAAGGCCACAAAATTCATAAACAAGAAAAGGGGAAAGGTGATATGGAATATTCTAGTAGGGAAAATACGTCAATTGTACACATGAACCTCTTAACCAATGATCTGAAGGTACCATGAGAATTTCTGTGGTGAGGACCCATATTTGGGTAAGGAAGAATGAGGAAATCTAGTTTATTTTTCGATGGGTATAAAGTGATAGATCCTGTTGTTAGTGGAAAAAGGAATATAAGGCCTTGGGATTTGGAGAGCGGTGAAGCTTCCAATCCTCAGATCTCAGCTGAACCTTTCTCCAGAAAAGAACACTACAGACTCATCTTGCTCTTTCTTAGCTACCTAGTCTTTGTTATTTTAATAAGTTAAAATACGTCAGCTAGGACTGCTAGACTCTGCATTCCTCGTGTCAATTTGAGACATCAGGCATCCTTCTTAACTCCAGGGTGTAAGTATAAGCAACTATAAACAGAGTCCTGGGGCACTTTAAAGACTAACAGATTTATTTATTGCATGAGCTTTTGTGGGAGAAAATCCCACTTCATCAGACACTAAATTTTAACAGGAAACAATCTATCAAATTATAAACTACATAAGATTTCCTAGATGCATTCTGTACATATAAGCTGATTATTTCATTGTATATTTATCAATCTTTTCTTAATTTTATGATTTTGGCAATAAAAGGATTTAATAAAGTAATTGTGTCCGTGTGACAATCACTCTTAGCCATTCCCTGAGGGTACCTAGTTCAAATTTAGAAATATCTACTGTGTTCAGATTAGGACGCGAACCTTAACTCCCTAGCAAGATTTACTGGCAATCCCAATTGAAATTCCAAACTCCTGATCTAAATCATAAAGAATCAGGCCACAGCGGGCATAAATTATTTTTTCAGCTGGATCCCAAGAAAAGAAGTTTGAAAACCACTGCACTAAAAGGATCACGAAACAGAAAACAGACACATTTTTGCAAGTAACGTACAATTGTGGCAAAGTGTAAGACTCGGGATTAATTCCAGAGACCGGAGGGGCCAAAGCCAAAAATTCAAATACATAAGAAGGTCATAGATTTCTTCCACTTTGTTCTAAGAAACTTCACATTTAGGATATTTTATTGTGTACTTACTGCAGCTTGTCTGCTTCAGCCTGAAGGGCTTGGACAAGCAATTCTTTGTCTTGTAGCTCTCTCTTAATTTCACTCAGCTCAAGAACAGCAGCTTTATAATGACGACGGTTATGTGCTGTATCTACTTTGGCTGCTGCAACCTACGGATGCAAAATACGCAGCCTTTTTCATCTTACCAGTATTGTAAAAAGACAGAGAAACGTGCACACAAACAGAATTTACCAAATGGATTTGTCTGCCTTTGACACTATTCTTATTCAGCAGAAAAAGCAATACTCAAGAGCAACGTTTCAGGTGAAAGGAGAAGATTTTTACCATTAGCGTCAATAGTGCAACTGAAGGCCAAATGTGCTAAGTTTCCTGTGAGGGACTGGGATGGGGATATTTTTACTTGGGGCATGTCTCACACACTGCCAGTTATGGAGATCTTTTGAGGAGGCTTTTTGTGAACATTTTCACACATCACACAGGGCATGTTAGAAGATCAAAAACTATCTGTGATGCTTATCCACTGCTTGGCAGACGTGGCTTTTGAGGTAGGCGAAGCAGGTGCATACCTACGGCCTTGAGCACTAAGGGGTCCCGTCGCCTGCTTCGCCTATCCCAAAAGCCGCATCTGCCTCAGTCAGCAAGAGGAGGATGTGGGGCTGGCGACGGGGAGCTGGGGCTGGGGCCAGAGGGGGAGGCCAGGGCAGCAGGGAGCCAGGGCCACGGGGGAGGGAGGCTGGGGCCAGAGGTGGGGAGCTTGGACTGGCAGTGAGGTGGGGAACAGGGGTGGTGGGGGAGAGGGGCCCACGGGCCAGTAGGGGGCCCTGCAATGGGCCTTTGCCTAAGGCCCCCAATAGCCAAAGGCTGCCTCTGCTGCTTGGCATCAATACCGGTGACTGCAGGGGGCAACTGGTTTTAAGTATGGATTTCACTTTAAACTACTTCTTCAATATTTTGTGTTTAAATCACCTATGAAGTAATAAAACAGAAGCTGAGCCTTTACCTGCTCTTTAAGGTCATTCACTTTCGATTTCTCTCTCTCTAAGGCAGTCTGTAAGGCTTGAATAAGTTGTTTCATTTGCTGATCCTCCTCCTCTTTACGCTTTAGGACTGCTTGGACCTGTGGGATCACAAAACCAGAGATTCAGTGGCACAAATATCCAGAGGATGGGGAAGAAGGCAAAAAAGACAGCAATAACAATGCTGTGCAAGGAGGCGTTGTCCATTTGCATGCAGTTTTGTGTAAGACTTGAAGTGTCAGCTGTATTTTAAAAAATAAATGCTTGGGGTTTAAAAAAAGGCTGGTTTAGAATAAAATATTATCCCCGATTTTAGCTATAATTTTAATCATTCATTCACACATCTTCCGTCAACCTCCCCCTCCACTCACACCTTCAGCTGGGTGCACTCATCTATTGAGGGAATCAATGCCTCTGACGCAACTCAGCATGGCCTTGATAATCTACTCATGTTTTTAAACAGACTCTCTTGGATGGAAGAACTGTTGTCATGACAGAGTCTCAAGGGCATTGGGAAATGAGGGAAACATGGGAATCCTCAAAGTTCCAACATCCTTTGGAGGTGGTGGGGAATTATAAATGCTGAGTTATTTAACTTTCAGAATTCAGTCTAGTATGGTGCAGACAGGACAGGCTTTTCATAAACAAAAATGCCATAAAACCTTCACAAAGAAGTGAGTAACATGAAATTTACCAAGTGCGTGGTTTTTTTCTGCTCTTCTGCACCTTTTAAAGATACCATGACAGCTATGAAAGAGTGTCTCAGAATTCTTGGCAAAACTTCCACTCCCATTATTTCTATTCATGCTCGCTGCACACTGAGCTCTGAGATGGCTACATTTCAGTAATGGTGTATGCAGATGGCAGAGGGGGTGGGGCCAGGTGCTATACTGACAAATATTAAATTTGTAACAGCATCAACAATATTAGATCTTTATGGGGTACAACATACACGTTAACAGGAGTTGCATTAAATTTGCCACTTTCACTTTTGCAAATTTGTGTGACTATTTCTGCTGAGAAACTTTATAATTTGATCCAGCCGGATTTTTTTTTTTAAATGACGTCTCCCATACCTATATTACTATTCTAACATAAACTACAAGAGACCTGGAGAAAGCACATCAATTTTCCTTTGAACACGTGCTGTGAATAGAAATCTACAGACATAATAATCAGGTCACTGGACCCTCTGCAATAAGAATATTAGCCTTCCTTTTTAAAATGTCATATCAAAAAGTCAATTGCTTTGAATACCTGGAGATTCAGTTGTACCAAATCTGCCTCTCTTTTTGCTAGTGCTGTTTCCAAGATGTTGTTGTGCTCCCTCAAAGCAGCATTAGACTGACCAAGACCAGCGAGCTTCCCTCGTTCATGTTCCAGTTCAAGGGCCAACTTCTTGTTTATTTCTTCTAAACGTTTTATCTTCTTCCTGAAACCTCTAGATTCCTGAAGCTACAGCCAAAACATAAATCAAATCAAACCACAGTATTACTGCAATAAGAAGCTATGATGTAGATGTAGTAAAAATAACTGCTTTGTACATATGATGTTAGAAAAAGTCTCCAACTTTCACAATGGGTACTTCTAAAATTTAGTTGAACCAGATCCTTATTCTGTTTTTCTTTAGGAGACTAAAATGTAAATGGGAGACCTGGGGATTCAGCATCCCTTGACCAGGCTCCATTGGACTCTTTAATGTAAGAGCTTTTCTTTCATCCTTCCTCTTTTTTCCTGTATTATAAAGGGCCCGGTAAAAATCGAGGAGTTGGCAGCTTGCAGCAAAAAATTAGCAAGTGTGGTTGACACAATCCTCCCTTTATAACATTCTAACATATTTTACTATTCAAATAAAATTACAGTTCCAAATCCTCTTTTGACTCCTGGACGTTGCACTCCCTGTCTGCTAGGAGAGCTCAGGTAATTACCTCATCTTCAAGTTCCATCACTTTTTCCCTGTATTCCTCAAGCTCCTGGCTAGTAAGTGAAATCACTTCTTGCAGCTCTTTCTCCAGCATCATCTTACTGTGGCGAACAGCCTGCAGCTCCGTCTCCAGCGCCTGAATCCTTTCCTAAAGGCAAAGATATAAGTTAGTAAATCACTTGTCTTGCAGAAACAATTGTTCTTTTTAACAACTCTTTTCCTCTGCCAGGTATAAAATTAAAGTGCCTACTACAGTTTAATGGACAAGGTTTGGGGTCCGAAAAAAACCAAACTTACTACATTTAACAGATTAATATTTTGCTATAATGGAAATTACTCTTAATGTATTTCGTCCCTTATTTATGTTTCATCATACATGCAATATACATATATAAAGTTACGGCTCTGCCCTGAGAAGCTTTTATTCTTTCACTGACAGACACAACACACATAATTCTTTACACAGCATCAAAAAAAGAGTTTGAAACCATGGAAATATCTAGATTAAAGGAAAGATTTAGAAGAGGACAGAGTGTTGCGTGCAAGCAAAGGAGGAACTATTGTTTAAGTAAAAAAGGCTTCAATAGATTTCAATACAAGGAAATATTGAAAATCTGTGCTGAAATAACAGGAACATTAACAAGAATTCAGGGCTGGAGCTGATTCACCTCTTGAAGTGTAGCTAAAGCTGGGGGCTGGCTTTTTATTTTACTCTCATGCCCCAACATTACCAAAGCATTCTCCTTATTTTTGCTAAGGAAACTCTCTCACAGTTCGAGACACTGGCACATGGAATGTGGGTCTGGAAACTGACCACTGGCAGTATCTTGGGGATATTTAAGCTTCTAGTTTATTTTGTATTGTTAAGTACCATAACTTTAGTTATTAACTTTTAAAGTCCTGACAGGAAATTTCACAGCTGGCTACGGGGATGAAGTTTTTGTTTTGGTATAAATTAACACCAGGTACATAGAAAAACCTGCAGTATTTTCAGTAGAAGTTAACGCCTGTAAAAACAATCCTGCCCAAAGATCATCAGCTCATTAGCAAAGTTTTTCTCTGTATCACAAATGAAGCTATAGGCAAGACTGTGTCTTTAGTACTCAGTGCTTTTTTTGGTTTATATTAAAAAAAAAAAAGGTGCCAGTACTCAGCCGGGGACCCGAGGCTGCCTGATCTGGCCCCAGCTCAGCCGGCGCTGCAGGGTCAGGCTGCATGGGCAGCAGCCCAAAAACCCAGGGCCGCTGGATCCAGCCCCAGCCAGGGACCTGGGACTGCCGCCTGGGGCAGCAGCAGGATCCAGCCTTGGTTCCCAAGTGGGAAACTGGGGCCAGATCAGGGCCAGGGGGCGGGGCAGGCGCTACAGCGGGATGGGACGGTGTGTGGGAGACGGGGTCCCTGGGCCCAGGCCCTGAGAGTTTTTTGAAGCCAGTGACACCCCTAGCCAACATCTCTGTGAAACAAGGTGCCGGTACTCTGATTCTGTGCGCCCCGCCACAAAAAAAGCAGGGGTAGTCCTGCAAGATAATCCTCTCTTTCTACTAAAAAAGTTACAGGACATTGGCCTACATGGGAAGCCTGGTTTTTCCCTCCATCAGCAATTTGTGCTTTTAGCTTGCTCAGCTCCACTTCAGACGATTCCTTTGCAACGAGGGCCTCCTGCAGCCGGCGGCTAAGAATGCCAACGGCATTCTCATAGGCTTTGTGTTTGCTCTTCATCTCTTTCTGTGCACTGGTCAGGTCTGTCCCCAGACGCTTCATTTTTTGTTTCTGTTCACTGATGGCTCTAGAATGGGAAAGCAAAAAGAGAACTCTCTAAAAACCCGTGGTGAAGAACTGAACTTTTAGATTACTATGACATTCCTGAAAGGTCACAGGAAAGACCCAAAACATGACGCTCATTCCCAAAGAAGCCAAAGTTACACAGCAACTAGAGGGTTTGCTTAGCACATTAATCATATTTTTCAAATATTAAGGGATAATGCCAAGTGGTTGATTGCACAATATCTGTCTATTAATTGCAGAAAGCCATTTTCTGATCTGACAATCAGTGCTTGGTGATGCCAATGTTCTTGGCTATGTCTACACTTGCTAAAATTAGTTCGAATTAGTTCGAACTAACTAATTTGAACTAATTTTAGTTAAACAGAGTCCTGTGGCACTTTTAAAGACTAACAGATTTGTTTATCGCATGAGCTTTCGTGGGAGAAAATCCCACTTCGTCAGACGCTTTGAAGATGGGAAACTTACAGAATGGGAGGGAATTAAATGCAGGGGTGTGTATGACATAGGATCAGGTCAGGCTGTAACAGCAAATCAAAATCGATATTAGGATTCAAACACTGGGGTTAATTTGAACTAGGAAATTAGTTCAAATTAACATGGCCACATTGGTTAATTCGAACTAGTTAGTTCGAATTAACCCCTTAGTTCCAATACCCAATTAGAATTTATTAGTTCGAATTAAGGAAGCCCTTAATTCGAACTAACTAAAGCCTAGTGTGGCCAAGGCTTTAGTTAGTTTGAATTAAGCTTCCTTAATTCGAACTAACTTGCCAGCGTAGACATAGCCCTTGTGCATCAGCAACACGAGAATGCATGAGTTGGGTAGCATCACTGCAAACATATATAACAAAATGGAAAACTACCCCTGAATACAATTTCTAGCATGAGCGCCTCTCCTTGTTTGTCAAACTCACTTTTGTGTAGGGATGCACTGTGCTTTTATACTGGTGGACCAAGAGTACTGCTCCCCTTCTTCCCAACATCCCTTTACATGTGTCTTCTTCCATCTCATTCCCCATCATAGCCATAGCCACAGTAAAACTTAATATCCACAGGTGTGTACAATAGTGCTTATGAAAGGTAGCATTAAAAAAGACTTACCGGTATGTACAGCAACTGTTTCAATATATACCAATTGCCAAAAGCCACTTTTGGTAAGCATTAGTTTACTAATGGTACACTTTCAGATTCTTTTGGTCTCATGCCATAATCCACAAAGCTGAGTAATAAACACCACCAGATGCCTTTATTGTTTAAAGAGGGCCATTTTTTAAATTAATATGATCTTGTAACCGGTAACTGAATACATTAGTTCTAAGTGGACTGTGCTAGCTTTATTCTCGCCTTAAAGGCAGAGCCCTGCAAATCCACAGATATCCACATTATATCCGCATCTGCAGATACAATGCGGATATCCACAGACCATTTCTTGTGGATGCAGATGGGATACAGATCCACATATTTTTATCTGTGCACAGCTAGAGCACTGCAAATTCACGGATATCCGTGGACTATTTCTTGCAGAGGCAGATGGGATGCGGATCCACATATTTACTTAAAAGACATTTACCTGGTACAAAGAATCTGATTATTCTAAAGTCAATAGTTTTATGTTAAATAGAAGTCCACTAATATGGTTGTCCTTTAATAATTCCAAGATTAAAACAGGAATGTTAAGTAATGACTAAAACGTTCTCAGTTGCACTATGAGAAAGCTACTTGTGGTATAAAATGATCATTGCTGGAATTCTGAAAATTTTAATGCAGATAAAGAAAATATATTACAGTTTCCCTAAAATAAGTGAAATAGTAACTTTTTAGAGCCAGATTCTAATCTCAGATTCTTACTACATGTCACCATATAGCTTGAGAAATCTCTTACTGTGATTGCAAGTATAAAAGTTATTAGAATGACTCCAAAAAGCTGGCAAGTCTTGGCTGATATTCAGGGACCCTGAACTGAGATTAATTCCAGTAAATATGAACAGAATGATAAATTAGCATAGATGATACACAACATATGGTGCATAACGAAGAGCATTATGAGCATAATGCTGGCAATCATCCTAAAAATTAATGCTAAAATTAATTCTCTTGTACTTTAACTATAAATAGAGTATAGAAGTTAAGACACTAAAATGCACAGTACATCACACAATAAGGCAAGAAGTCAAATTAGCAAAACCAGAAAAACCCACTTAAAAAAAAAAAAAATCAAAACCAAACTTTTTCAGTGCCATAACAATACTTTTTTTTTTTAAATCAAAATATGGCACAAAGTTAACTTCAATGTTTTTTATGTTTAATTTCAGAGTCAATTCATTGATTCAGTGGCTGTTTAAAAGGCATGATGTGTGTGTCAAAGGAATGGTCAAAGGAGAGGCATATAATCAAACTCATCAGCTCCTCTCTCACCAACAACTTCTGTGCCCAACCTACAATACTTAACTTAGTTGCCTCATTTTATTCAGCTGTAAAAGGGGCATACAGTATTCATCTGTCTCACAGGGGTAGGAAAAAACTAAATTTTTATACAGCACATTGAAGTCAAAAAGCACAATAGGAATAGCGAGTGCTACTGTTATTCTAGCTATGCTAAACAAAAGACTTACTTTTTGGCTTCCTCTTGCATTTGTTCTACTTGTAGTTTTAATACCTCATTTGCCTCAGCAAGAGATGTCATTTGTTCTTTATCAAACTGCAAAGACTGGAAGGGAAAACAGGTAAGGGGGGGGAATTTTTTTTTTTTTAAAAGGAGAAAAAAAGGATAAGCACAAAAGAAATCGGCATTCCAGTTAGCTATATATAAAGAATGTGTAAGAACGGTAAAAAACAGGACTACTTTTGTATACCTTTGGCAACCAATTTATGGTAAGTAGCAACAAAGTAATATGGGTAATTTTCAAAACTATTTCCTTTTCTCATGTTCAAGGATTGGGGTGAGAAGGAAGGACGTTTCCCTCCAGGTACCCAATGGTCTCCTTCCCCATCCCCCTTTAATTCTACTTGAGTCACCACTCTAACATCTACAGATTGGGCAATAGTCCCTTTGGCACATGCTAATACAGGTCCTTAAACATGAAAGATTGTTGAGCAAAATAATACACTCGCATTTCCTACCCACTCTGGGGTCTAAGAGTGTTGGCCTCCACGCACTCCTCTATCATGTCTGTAGCCTAATTCTCCACTCTGTTACTGGTATAAAATCAGTGCAAAGTGCAAGCCGAAGGCGGTGGGGCAGAGCAGAGCATGAAGCCTGGCCTCTGGGCCGGCCCTCCCTGTCCCCAGGGCAGAGTAGGCATGCCCAGTGTGGGGCTGGGAAGCAGAGCCCAGCCTCTGGGCCAGCCCACCTCACCCCCAGGGGCGGAGCAGCCAGCCCAGGGGAGGGGTGGGTGCGTGGGGCCCAGCCTTTCTGGGCCGGCCAGCCCAGCTCTCTCCCCCTCTGACCAGCGCAGGAGGGGTGGGGGCCCCGCACAGACCGATTGGCCTTGGGATCTGCCTCCCTTTAGGGACAGCCCTGATGATCATTAGGCTTAACCATCAAAGTAAGAAAGATGTATTTCAGAACCTTAGTTTAAAGATTATTGCTACCTAGAACACACTCAATAATTAATAGGATTAACTGCAGCTCAAATGTGCGTATTGCTTGAGATAACTGCACTAGATTTCCTCCTCACCTGTAGCTGCATCTCCATGTCATCCCGTTCTTTTTGCACTGACTGGAGGTGGCTTTCTAACTCCACCATCTGCTGGTGAATCTGAGATACTTTCTTCTGCAGTCGTGAATGTTCAACATCCATAGATTGCTTTTCACCTTGCAGTTTCAGCAGCTCCCGTTTTAACTCTTTCACTTCTGAGTCCAGCCTCTTTTTTGTAGATTTCAGTTCACTAATCAGCTGGTCCTTTGAACTTGCATCTCTTCGATAAGCTTCCACCATTACCTATGCACATGTCAGAATTAGAGAGATATCCACCAGGGCACAATTTCTATAAGAGAAGGTGGCTTGTCAAAAGTATCGCAGCCCTATATTCCAAACCATGATACAGGTAGCAATGAAGAACTCTGAAATCAAAGGATTATATCAGGGCTGACTCTGCCCCTTGAAACTTCCGAGCTTTTCAGCTTTCAGGGATAGTATACTGGGAATTCGCATCTCTTTGTGCCAAACAGTTCAAAATCCAGCACTATATCACACAGCAACATTTTACATTGGTTCAAAAGATGGATTTTATGGACACTTAAGATAATGATTGCAAGATAAATACCAATCACTTTTAAAATAAATATATTTTCAGCAGTAGTACTAGTTCAGTACAAACTAATACTTAACTAGCTTGTAATAACTGTAACCAACTTAGCCTTGCAAAATTTATCTCCCCAAGCACAAAATATACCTCTATTTTGCCATGAGGATTAAAGATAATGAATAACTACTGGTATTTTAGTTTATATTTTTAAACCAGCATTTTCTAAATATTAGTTTACCTAAGATAAGACAATAGTTGGATTCATAGGCAAGCAAGTAGTAACTGTCAATAGCTCCACTACAGGAGACATCTGAAGTCCTGGTACATCTCTAGTTTAAAAGTAGAATCAGATTGTATATAATTCAGAACAAGATCTAAAGACAAACAAATTATTTCTTTTTCATTAATTTCCCCAGGCTAAAAGAATTTCATATGGTTGCATTAAAATTTAAGACACTTGAAGGCTACTCAATTTTTTTACAACAATGTATATTGTTGCCAAAGTTGTCACTTCATACCAATGAACTAAAAAAACCTTAACATTTTGTAGGCCAAATGAAGTCCATGTGGCAAACTTCCCAGACTTTAATAGGAACAAGACTTGGCACTTTTCTGTCAATTACAGTTAAAGATCAATGTATAGCCTACATACCTCTATACCTCACATAACGAATTATGTCACAACAGTCCTTCTATTTGATATAATGGTGTGCAAGTTAAACAGTGCCATTTGTATTAAGAGGTAAGATGCCCTTAGCTTATTAGTACATGCCTTCACTGCACCGCACAATCTTTGTTCATTTTAAATTCAATTTTGAAATGGCTATGTATACCCCACCTTTTGCTGTAAAAACTGCTCTTTTACTTTTTGGGTCTGTTTCTTCACGTTGGCATTTTCTTGTTGCAGATTTTCCACCTATTAGAGAAAAATGCAGATATGTTGCCTTACTTGGATTATAAATTCTCTGGAGCAGGAACTGTCTTTTTGTTACGTATATGCATAGGGTTTAGACTAACACGGCCCCTGATACTGACAGACACCTACACTACCATAGTATAAATAATAAAATTATTTTATATTTAAATAGTTGGGACAGATTCAGAATGACTATCTTCCCAACACTACCAAGAATGCAGCATCTCCCATTATCTGGGCATGGAAGTTTTAGGATACACCAGACTCTATATAGTGTATCAGCTAGACACAAATTCAAGTTTACGTGTTCAAGTTAAAAAGCAAAATAAGTAGCAGGTGCTTCGTAACACAGAGAGCTAAAAAAATGTTTTCATACTACATGTACCAGAAGAAGTACTTTGGACTTCTATGACCAATACTCTAAAATCCTCCTGCCTATCTTAAATGAGAAATCCTTACCGGATCCCAGTGCCAGCCCCCAAGGAAATGTAGATGATATTGCTCTAATATTTGGGATGTGCTATACAAACTGTGGTCCAAACTTAATTATGAGACTAGATATTGGGTTTGTTGAAGCTCCATTGAGGATTAGAGCATGGACAACAGAATACAAATTACACAGCAAATCTGATCGGTAAATGGATACAGTAAAAAAAAACCAAGTCTGGGATCCGCTGCCAGCATAGAGCACTGGATAAAAATGAGATCTGGTATGTTTTAAGATAGGAAGCAGATATTAAATCTTCCAGAAGGAATATCCAGAGAGAATCTGACCTTGCTGCACGCATAAGGAAATTTTCTTTGGCCGAGAGTGCCACATGAACAGTGCACTAAAAATACTGTTGTCCTTTATACAATATGTTATAATCACATAAATCTATTAATTTTAAAAACTGGTATCAGATGTGATTCTGTATCTTTTGGCAAAGAACAAATTTTGTCTACAAAATTCTCATGATACAAGAATAACTCAGTTGCGCATCAAATGCCATGAATCCAGAAGTACAGACAAATATAAAATAATAATAAATGAGGAACATTCCACTGATATAGACAAAATAACAAATGAGCAATATTCATTACTGGAAAATAGTCATAAAACAACTGGATTTATTCCCTTTTGCTCGATCTTAAAGTTCATAGTCACATGACACTAACACCATTGGTGTGCAATGCTCCAGTCATACGTGTGACTCTGTAACAGGCCTGTGCCCACACTTATATCTGTTATTTGTAACAGAATAATTTCAGAAATTCATTACCTGGCTTGACTTTATAGCTATTTCTTGTCTCAGTTGCTCCAAGATTTCCGATGCTGCCTCAGTACCTTCACCTAAACGTTCTGCTCCTTCATCGAGTTGTTCTTTGCTCGCTTTTGCTGCCTGCAGAGCTACCTCGAGGACAATCTTCTCATTCTGCAAATACTGGATCGTGTCATCCTTGGAAGTAACATCACCTTGGAATTCCTCTAACCTGGCCTCTAGCTCATCATATTGAGTCTGTAGGTCACTGAGGGATTGCTCTTTGGTGTGCAATGTTTCCAGGGTTAAGGTGAGCTGCTTCATGAGCTCAAGATGCTCCTGCTGTAAAGATTCAATCTGCAGATCTCGCTGATGCAAAGTCACTTTCACCTGAAGAAGAAAATTATTATTAGAAGATTTAATCTATCGCAGGTGAACTTTAAACTACAAAATCCACCTTATTTAAGAATATATTTTAAATAAAACACAAACAATTAAAATAACCTAGTATCTTTGAGGAATGAACCAAAAACAACTGTAAATAAAGTTGAAGGTAATCTTCCACTCAATCGATCTTGAAGTATTGATCTGATGGCACCAAATTTGCCATCATCAGTGAAGACATAACCTTTGGCACCGCAAAACTACAATCACAGAGGGGAAGTTCAATTCTATTCAAGTTCGCCCATCAAAAGAAGTGCTAACTCTACTTCAACTGCCAAGTCTTTATTATTAATCTTAAGAATACCTGAGCCAGAAAGATAATGGCTTAGACGTCAAGGGCTGATGATTTACAAGTGGTATCTTTTCACATGTAACTGAGCCAGTCTGACCAGGAATTCAATGAGATGCACATGCTTATCTCTCCATGTCATTTTTAGAGTAATCTTTCAGATGTCTAAGACACGTTAAGTGAAAATTCATATATTACAGTCTCTCAGGTAAGTGTTCCCCACGAAGCCCTTGGGAACCAGCCCAATAATCCAGTCTACCTGTTCCAGTTCTTGTTCCAGTGTTGCTGCAGAATCAGCCATTTTCTGCAGTTGCTCTCTCTCATCCTCAAACTCCTCTAGCCTTCTCTGCAGGTCCTCCTCCACCATGGTTTTAGCCTCCTGGATCTGTACAAATGCAGCTTCTTGATCTAACATGTCAGCCTGCACAGAAGAAGCAGGAGGTATTATAAAGGCAATAGAAAAATGGTAAAATATCAGATGAAATGAATTACAAAAAATTAGAAAATTTGCTGGAGAACCATGTAGGCCAACCTCATTCAGTTGTCTTTATTATGCTCCAGGAGCCGTTGGTGAACTTATGCTCGCTGTATTTGAGCTGGGTGTCTAGGACACATGCTTTGGAATGATTAGTGTGCACCTTACACATTCATAACAGACTGAATACTGGCTAAGTATTTTTTGGAAAATTGATAGGATGTGTAAGGCAACAGAAGGGAAGACCAAACATTTTTGCAGTCACAGGATACAATTTTCAATAACACTTGCGTCTAGAGTCTGAATCTCATTGAAATTCAGTAAGTCATTTCTGAAAACTAGATTTAAGGTTAGGACTAGCAACTAAAGCCCAGTACAAAGTAAGAGCCCCCAAATGGGGCTCCCCGGCCCTGTCCTGCGCCTCCCTGCTTGGGAGTTAAAAGGGCCTCGGCTGTGGGTGTTGGCCATGTTGCCCACCCACAATGCCAGCCTTCCCCCTCCAAAAAACAAAAAAAGTGACGACCCGCACCACACCGTGCCACTCTCACTTCTATACTACTGCTGATGGGGGCGCTGCCTTCAGTATTGGAGCCTGGCCAGCAGTTGTCTCTGGCTGCCCAGCTCTGAAGGTGGTGCAGAAATAACAGCAGGAATACCATGTCCCCTCTC
The DNA here is from genome assembly GCA_007922175.1 of Pelusios castaneus. NCBI lineage: Eukaryota > Metazoa > Chordata > Testudines > Pelomedusidae > Pelusios > Pelusios castaneus. The sequence goes on from ML685868.1 coordinate 3,049,355, forward strand.
ACACAATAGCCAGATTTCATGAAGGAGACAACATTTTGCAGCCCAGCACACACTATTAAAACAAAATAAATGTTACTCTGCAATAGCAAACACGAATCTTTGCCAGCCTCCTTTTGTTTCTGAGTGACATTCTGGAAGTAATAACCAACACTAAAATAAGTGAGGTGTTTTAGATCTGACACAATAACTGGATTTCCCAATATTTAGTAATACCAGAGTGCAAGAATAAAGGATTAAAGTCTCAGTAGAATTTATCTGCTGAAAATAATTCAGAGCCAAATCCCTTCATGTATATAGTTTACAACCGGGTGGCCAAAGTGTGGTTTTCCACTGTGTCTCCCGGCTGGACTAATCTCAGATATAAAAGCATGGCTTCTGAGACTCGAGGTCCCAGTCTGTAATGCTCCATTCTACTTTCATCAGAGTAGGTTACATTTAGGCCTGTCCACAGTGTCTCCATGTTAGGTAAGTTCCAGAGGGATAACCGTGTTAGTCTACTGCAGAAAAACAATAGAGTCCTGTGGCACGTTTAAAGACTAACAGATTTATTTATCGCATGAGCTTTCGTGGGAGAAAATCCCACTTTGTCAGACGCTTTGAAGA